>JAEMWC010001748.1:72500-100321 GCA_016490735.1 Pachyseris speciosa | reverse complement strand
AAACACAGTATTCTCTGAATATTATGTCTTCCTGTTATCATCTTGCCAAAAGAATTCAAAATGCAATGTAAATGGTTTACTTGGACAAAGTTTTGTAGTGAGTACAATAAGAAGACATATTTGTTTAAATTTTACTAAATACTAATCCACAAAAGTGTTCTGTGGTTGCAGACTTTCAGAAACCATCTGTGAAATGCTTGAACTGTGAAGATGAAGTTCCCATGTCATTGCTGCGTGATCATCACAATAAATGTGTGGGTGGACCTTCTTCCTCAAAGTGCAGGTAATGTAAACACACACTCAAACATTGGATTTTTTTTTTTGAATGAGAATGAAACTACCTTATACATCTTCTGAAGAATTCTGCTAAATTCAAACTTGGAGGTTGTCGATCTTAGTAATGAACATATAACAATCTTGTGTTGTTAGTTTACATGTTTATATTAATTTGTAATTTTATTTTGTATATATTTTATTGTGTTTTTTTTTGTAGTGGTAACTTTTAAAGATAAAGAGATGCATGTTTGTGTTTATTGACAGAAGTATTTTCTGAGAGCAGTTCATTTGGGAGACTGTGTTATAATTTGTATGTAAAGGGTTATCAAGATGTATTAATTATTTTAAACTGTGAAAAAAATATCTCTTTTTTTTAGTGGAGTTGACATCAGAAATATGGTGTTTAGCATCTGAAAGGTACCAACAGTGTAATAACTCCTTCATGTTCTCCCAAAAAAATAAAAATAGTTGAAATAATACAGTGGAGTACCTTTCTCTGCTGGGCCCATGGAGCAACTTTTAAATGGGGGGGGGGGGTGTGTTCCAGCCTTTCAACTGAGGGGAGGAGGGAAGGGGGCTAACTATAAAAATGATAAAAAGGCATCTAACTCAGATAAAGTTAACTTGGGTAAGATTAAAGTTAACTTGAGTAAGGTTTATTTGGTCAGGGTTGGATGTTTTCCAATGATAATATGTGGTTTCAAAGCAAGTTAATTTTAATTTGTTTCTAAATATTATTTCTTTTCTTCACATTACCTTTCTTGTGACAGTTTCTTTGTCTAATTTGAGATAAGACTATTATAGTATTTGTTTCATGGAATAGTGTTAATTTCTTTCTGCAAGGTGTATATGTTGCAGGTCAAAATAAAATTCAGGTTAAAATGATTTTAACCAGGTCAAAATGAAATTCCTTTATCTTCTAACCCTAATTATTTATGAATCATAATAATTAGGGTTAAAAGACAAAGGAATTTGATTTTGACCCAGGTTAAAATCATTTTAACCTGAATTTCATTTTGAACTACAACATATACAGAAAAATTTTATGTTTTCGAAAAAAAAAAAAAGGTACATATTTTGAAATCAGTTCATTGTGATTGACATTCACAGCCATGATTATTGTTTCTAATAGCTAAAAGCCCATGAACACCAATGGCACATTTGCTGTTGGCTTGTTCTAGTATTCAGATTAAAGTTGAGTTCGCCTTTACAAATTTTTATTTTCTTTTCTTAAAAGTATTCATTTAAGCATGCTCATGGGCATAAGTATATGGTCCATTAACACGAAGTCTATTTCACTTTGTTTTTAGTTGTTCTGAAGAGTCAGATACAGATGTGACTCCTGTGTTACAGCAATCCATAAATGATGGTAAGATGAGTAGTGCCATTAGATATGCACACTAATGTTCAGCAACTATTCACTGTTAGAAACATTTTGTGCTAGTTTATGGGAAGTATGGAGCCAGGGTAAATCGTACCTTGTGTTTCATTGTTTAGCACGTAATTGGTTTCATCTAATGCATTTAACAGGTTCTCCCCAGTTGTAAAATACACACACTTCCAAGTACCCAACTGAATAAATTTTTACATATTTAGTGTTGCTGCTTAAGAATGGGAATCAAAATTTTAACAGAATTGCACTATTGTTTTCTTAATTAAATTCAGCAGAGATAAGTGTTCTTCAAGATGTTTTCCCTACAATGCCTCCTGAGAAACTGCAGTTTGCTTTACGAGAGTATCAGACAGTTGATGCAGCAGCTGCCTTTCTTTTAAGAGATACTGGTTTAGAGGGACAAAGTGACTCTGAAGGAGAGGTTGATAGTGCAAGTCTCAATTCTACAGGTCAGTTATTTTACAACAGGGTGAATTATGAATGATAGTGGATGTGGAATGTAATTGGACAGGGAAAAGCTTTTGTAGCTAGGTTCGACGTAACTATTATGAATGTGGCCTGACTCACCATGAGTTACACTGTAGCTCAGTGGTAGGGCATCTGAACAGTGTTCCAGGTCATTCGAATCGCGTCTGGGACTAATTTCTTTGTCCCACAGTTGTGGCAAAATTAATTTAACATGTTTCATCAGCTTATGCAATATATTCTACCAAAAGGTTACTGAGGAATGGGGTCATGGCTTTTCTTCATAAATCAAAATAATAAATATTACTGAGTAAAAATAAAGTTAATTACATTTCCCTTTTCAATAAATTGATTGGCCGCTATTGGTAATTTGTTAACTATTTAACAATTAGATTATGTGCTCGAGATTTCTATCACGCGATAGCTGATGAGGGCGCAGCCTGAATCAGCTATCACACATAGAAATTGAGAGCGAATAATCTAATTGTTTTAGTATAAATCTACTAGTCATTCCAAACTAAACAAGTAAATGATCTAAATCCTCTTAACAGACACTTTGAAAACACAAATAAGCGGCTGTCATTTTGTTGACAATCGCTACTCACTATCTATCACAGAATAGGTAGCGAGTAGCGTAGCCAATCAGAGAACGTTATTCATGATAGAACGCTAGTAGATTTATACTTATAGACTATATTAATAAGCAATGCAGATTTTGTCATAAATTATTATCCCTTCCACTTGTTGATTTCATTTCAGCAAAACGTCTGAAGGTGCCATGTGAACCTGAAGAGGCGCTCAAAAAATGGAGAGAAAGCAAAGTAGACATCCTTGCACAAAGGAGCTCATCAGCGTAGACAGGACTTCCCCAAGGTTATTCAAAAGCCTCTTTGCCAAATACAAGAGAGCAGAGATGAACCTCAGTGCTCGACTTGAGGTTGAATTTGATGGTGAACCAGGAGTGGATGCTGGAAGTCTGACACGAGAGTACTTTAACATGCTAATGGGACTTCTGCGAAGTGGGGAAACATCATCAATGCCACCCCTTTTTGAAGGACAAGAGGGTCACATCATTCCAGTGCACAGTGTAGATGCCTTGAGCTCAGGATGCTTCTATATAGCAGGCCAGATGATTGCTCATTCTGTGCTTCATGGAGGTGTTGGTATGGTGGGTATGTCAAAAGCAGTGTCAAAATACATTGTCTCTGAAGGCAGTGATGCAGAGCAAGCCAGTGCTTTTTTGACTCTAGCTGACATCCCAGATCTGGACACAAGGAATGTTCTACTTAAGGCAAGTCATGTTCTTTATAAATCTTTGTAACCTCCTCCCCCACTTCTCTCAGAGGATGGCACTTAAAGCCTCAGTTAATATTTGCAAAGTGATCAAACCAAATAAGTTTTATTTTGGAATAACTATGCATAATGGTCAAAGATGTGAAGTGAAACTGATCCCAGCTTATCATTTCATTTGTGTCCCTCAGATAAGAGATGCTGAAGATCAAACTGAATTTGATGCGTTGAATAGCAGTGAGTTTGTCAGTAGGTTAAAGTTTGCAGCAGGTGTCAATGTGCTTCTTGGCTCTGCCACAAGGACAGTTGCCTTCCAAGATTTGCTATTACATGAAGTTCTCCTGATGAGGCACCAGGAAATAGTGGAGATATCAAAAGGCATGCAGTCACTGTCATTGATGACTTTGCTTAAGAGGAATGAAAGCCTTTTGAATGTGGTGTTCCCATCCCTGGAAGACATGTCTGTCTCAGACGAAATCAAAACTAAGGTAACACTTCACTGGGAATTCTCAAAGAATGACCTGTCCCCTGAGCAGAAGCAAGCTAGAAATTACTTCTTGGAGTTCATAGATCATGGGATCAAGTCATCCTCTGAGGAAGGTGAGAATCGACAAAATAATCGCTACCTTTTGATATAAACAAATAAAAGTTCATTAACCCTTTGACTCCCAAGAGTGATCAATGTCTAACTTCTTGCAATTTCAATACATTAAGAATAAAGCAAAATATCCACTAGAGAGTATTCTCTTGATAGAACACCAAATTCTCAGAACTAACAGACAAAAAATGTATGGTAGTATGTAAGGAGAATTAATGGTCAGATCTTAATGGTCAGAAATACATTTACTTTCTGGGCACAAGCCATTTTATAAAATTAGTTTGAAGTCCCCACTGCCCACCATCAGAGCCTCAATTTATTGTAATTAATATAATCCTGTGGCAGCACATGACTACTATTGAAAGAAAAAGACTTCTGGTAAATTGTGCATATATTTAATTGGAAATATTCTTACTTACGTCATTCCCCTTTTCTTCAGGTGTAACTATGGACTTATTCTTGAGGTTCCTTCAAGGGTGCCCAGGGCCATTACAAGACCGCACCATTCACCTGAAGTTTCACAAAACAAAAAAACATTTCCATTCATAGACGCATGCTTTGTAATCGTAACTCTTCCTGTTTGTCATGACAGCTATGCCTCATTTGAGGAAACTATGACCAAAGCTGTATTGTATGGACATGAAGGGTATGGTAAAGTGTAAAGTGTTGTCTTAACACCACACAGTTAAACTGGGCCATCTTTAGATACAAATTTCCTTTGAAATCTGTGCTTGCAATCTTGCATTGCAAGGAAACACTGGGCAGTATATCCAAGGTATATCCTGTAATTCCCATAATTGTTATAACTACAGTAAATACACTGCAGTTTGAGTTTGGCTAAATTAGCTCTATTAATTAAATGCACCAGTTGCTATTTATGTTAGGTTCAGAAATAAATAATAGAAACATTCCCATCTCTGTTTGTTTGCCAATCAGGTGTTCAGTAATGTGTTAGTCTGCTTTTCAAAAATAGACTGCATTCTGCAGTGTCGTTTTTCAGCAGCTGTTGTTGTTCTTTATGTTTAATACATGATGAAAGCTTACAAGGATACAATATTTCCTTTATTTAGTTCCCTATCTCATCGCCTGGCCCCTCACCTTCCTTCACTGACCTCCCTCATAAACAAACATAACTGCCTCCTCTATTAAGACTTTAATGTCTCAGAGGCTCTCCTTAGAAAATCGATAATAATAACACCTCCCAGGCATGATGTTAATGGAGGAAATATAGAACTTTTTAAGCTTTCTTTTATTTGCACAAGTACAACTGTAATCAATAAGGCAGATCTATTAAAACTTGAGTGAGTTCCTCTGTATTACATGCCTGAATCTAATAGTTACTTTTGTGAAAAACCCAGATCTGAGGATAATAAAAAGTTATTTTATTGTGTGTAGCTTCTCTTCTCATTATTTTCATGAGCAAAACTAACAATCAGGTTTAGTTAAGAAAACAATTCCCTTCCAAACTTTTACTTGTTATTTCGAACCACAAACTTTAACACAACAATCCTTAAAATGAGAAATCAGAAAAGCAAACATTTAGAAAAACCAAACAAAACTGCATGTGTAACAAAAACACAAGTGAAGAGTTCAATAAACAAATCATTGACCAAAGAATGGTGCAGGTGGGCACCCAGGTGGTTGATCTGCTAAAACTAATGCACTGATTTGGTTTCTTGGAGTTGTGTTAAGTTCCACACCAGATCCAGAACCAGGAGGCATGTAGTTTGTTTCAGTTATAGCTATATTGCCTAGGTTTCTTGTTTGAACACTGCAACTCATGTTGTTTCTTGTTCTTTCCTCAATGAACTCAACTGTTTCAAGATAAATATCCACACCATGGGACAAACTGTTTCTAAGTGGGTTGATGTTTTCCCTAAGATCTTGCAAGTGATTATCCACAAGAGGACATGATATTTCTGGAACTTGGATATTTTCACCATTGTCTTCAGAAATGGGCCCATCCCAGTCAATGCCATACATCTGTGCCTCCTCCTACAATCAATGTAAAATTATGCTATCCTGGGGAAGGTGGAATAAAAATAACTGGCTTTCTCTACTAAAATATAGCAGAATGATTATACATACATCAGTCATGGAATCCACCTGCCCTGAAAGTTCTTGTGCCACTAAGTGAGATGAGTGATAATCTGTAAAAGACCTTGTATCCACAACTGAGTGGGGCTTTTATTTCGAGCAGAAGATAATGGTTTCAGGTTTGATGAATTAACAAACAACTTCAAACATTGATTAATTCTTGGCAAGAAGGCATAGTGAAGACTGTAAAGATGGAGTTCATTGTCAGGATCCAAAACACCATGATCTTCTAAGAAGTAGAAAAGGTTGTAGAACGTATATAAACATCCACTGAATACGTCACGCCACAAACGTTCTATTCGCTGATTGTGTACACTCCTGCCAGCTATTATAATACTACCCTATCTGGTCCTCTGTCAGGATGTGAGAGCATATACCATGCAATATCAACATTTTCCCCTCCTTTATCTGTTCTCACTCTTGAAGGGAGACCATAACGAGCTACAGCAGTTGAAAATTCTTGAAAAGCAGTGACAGCTTTGTTGTTACTGTGACAGCTGAGATACAATGTCAATCGACTATAGCCATCAATGCAGCCATGAATCACAAATCTCCATCTGCAAAGTAATATGGATGTTCCTCCATTAGCTTTTAAGGCAGTTGTCCTTTGGGTGCATTGGCAGCAAAGAGCAGATTACCTGACTCAAAAGTGAAGCACAGAGGTTTTATGTGTTTTACAATAACCTATTGTGATTTTTTTGCCCATAGCTTTTCAAATAGGAACATCTGTGTACTGAAAGTTGTGGTACGTGTATTATTAAAAATCCAGAGCCATCCAACACTTTACACTAAAACATAAGGTAAGACCGAGTGAAGTAAATGTTAAAACCAAGTTTAGACCTGGGTGTGTGAACTGTCTACATCTATCTATTTACAGTAATTACATGACTATGACTCTGAAATAGAGCTGAAACATTGTAAACCGTTTTCAATGTACACCAAAAACTTGTTTTTTAACAATGGTTACCTTACTCTGTGTTACCTTATTTTAAAACTTTGCATTATTTATGTGTGAAATGGTCTTCATGAGGTACAAAGTTATTGAATATGTTTTGCTTTATTTACATGATCTTATTGATTGGGGGTCTGAGGTAGTGCATTTTGACATAATATTTATCATTCCTAGATTTTACATCTTCACTTGTCAATTAACATCTTACCTTATAAGCTTGTGATTGTGTCAATGTGCCACAATGCTAGGGTGAGTATACACTGTACTGTCTCCTATTAACGGTATAAGCTGCAACGCCCTCAATAACACTCCTTCTGGATCAACACGACGCATTGACTCTCGAATCCGCTCTTGCTGAACACGAAGTCCACGTGCAAGCAGAAAACCAGTCATTCTTTTATAACCACAATTCGGAAAGTCATTAACAATCGCTGACACTATTTGATCCAAATCTTCATCTGCTATCACAGCATAACTTGCAGAGACAGATAATCCATATTGACACAACCTTCTTTTCACAGTTGACGGAGACACACCTAACAGCACTGCAATCTCAGGAATAGTAAAACGATGATCAAGGAAAAAAAGTAAATGCTCCCTTGTAATAACATATGAAGGCCTTCCAGGCACTCCAGAAAACGGAACACCGACTTTGTAAGCGGAAGAGAAATCTACAGGTGAATGCTCATGCGATGACAACAAAGCCATCCTTGCTTCACGTACAGTTCTCAGGATAACATCGTCTAACTCTAATACATGAGAATAGTGGTTTAAATGGTACACAAGACAATCCAGTTTGTACAAAAGATAGTCAAAATCGGGTCCAAATCTATCTTGCTGCAACATATCCAAGGTGCTCTGGACCTGTCGCGATAACAGAATTCTTAGTTCAGACAGCGGCGACACCTATCAAAGAAAAGTCGTTTTGAGGCACTGAAACAAAAAGTCCAATCAAATAATTTGACAATCAAAAACATATTTACGTTATTTTCTGTATGGTTTCCATAAGTTCCAAGGAAAGCAAAGAATGACAACAATAACAAACCCGTCGCCATCTTGAAATAGAGTTAGCTTTTGTTCTCAGTCCTCTCACGTCCACCTGGGACGCGCGCGGTGCTGCACAGCAACAAAACAGCACAACTGACCGAACGGCGTAACAGCACAACTAAACAGCGTAATAGCCCAACTGAATTGCATAGCGGAAATAGAGGATAGGAAACTGAACAGAAGTAACAATTAGTAATAACGTAGCGACAAAGAAAAGCTGACTTGGAACGCCAAACTGCTGTTCAAAGAATAAACTAGCAAAAAAACAAAGCTGGAAGCGCGGTAAGGAGCCTAACCATTGTAACAGGAAGGCAAAATGTAATGATAGCAAACTGAATTGGAATGGAGCATTACAATTTGTAATTATAAAATGGCGTATTTAAACTTCGTAATAACGAACGTGAGAGTCGTAACAGGCACACCAAATTGCGAAATAAGAAATCATAGCCTCGTAATTACGAAATCGAACTGCAGAACAGCAAAAGTGAATTTTGACCTTGATCACCCCTCATATAAAATTTACAAGGATTTGTATGGAGTCAGCAGAGCATAACGGTGCTTATATCTCGCTCTCAAACTGTAAGAAAATGCTGATTTTTGGCAAGTAGGTCTTTTTGATCGTGTTCTTTCTGAATATCCGAACAAATCCCATAATTTCACAAATTTAGTTTTAATGACGTCATCACTTTAGTACTCTATGGATGGGTGGTTGGAATTTCAGCCTCTTATCTCTTACCTCCTACCCCATCCCCCAACCCCCTATTCCCCCCAAGGTGAACACGATGATGCTTAAATTAATTGCAGCAATCAAGCAAGTGTTTCAAAGGACTGAGATGGGCCATCATGGCAGATGACCAAAAAATTGTACCAATTGCAGAACTGACTCCAGAGTCCTCTTTGGAGGATACAAAGAACACCTTTGACACTTGGGCCGCAACTTATGAGGAGGTATTTAGTTAATTTTCTGCCAGAAATAGACCTGTCAATTCTATGGACATACGGCTGTTGAAGAAATCACAAAAGGTGTACTACAATGGGTTATGAATGGTCTTGCCAAAAAAATTGCCAAGTTCTAATCAAATTTCACAAGTCTTGCCATCTCGAATTTTTGAGAAAGCTTTCTTGTTGTGTCAAGTCAAAAAGTGTCGGGGAAAGTATTGGGTGTCTGGAAAACCCGAATAGCAAATAGTCGTGAATAGTGAACAGCGAATAGGGAATAGCGAACAGCGAACAGTAAACAGTGAACAGTAAATAGCGAACAACACAGCGAATAGTCGTGAACAGCGAATAGTACGAATAGTGCAAAATGTCACAAATAGTTGTCAATAGTCACTGCTTTAGTTCAGCACTGATCTGGATTCATTGAAATTGATCAAGTGGAGTGGTTGATGAAAGCAGTGTTTGCCAAGATCTAGGCTGCATCCCAGACCAAAACTAACCCTTGTTTATAGTATGTTTGCGAAGCAGCACCAAGACAGTTTGATCTGGATTCCAAGAATTATTGGAAGTGTGTTTCAAATTTCCTTGAACCCAACTGGCTGACAAACAACGGCTTTCGTGACTGCAATAGCTTCATATGTTCCGAGGCATACATTGTATTTTGGTCAGTTAAAACAAGGACTGCAGAATGTGGACCCAGACTGCGGACTGGGTATAAAACATGGACAAAAGAAGAGTGTAGAGAAAACGTGCCTAGGCCATGGCCCTGGGCATTGCCCACCCTATGGCCTACTGGTAGTTATTTTTTTTTAAACTCGGCTCAGCCTGTGTAAACGACGTTCTCCATCGATCTGTCATATATACCTACACCTGGTGGTCAGAGCACATCAGGTGTTTATTCTTATACTTTTGAGACAAAAATGAAAAGTAAGTTCGGCTCCGACGTTTTTTTCTCTCCTCAATCTTTTTCTTTCTTCAAAGAAAGTTTTGGAAATTGCGACAGGAAAACATAATTTGGGACAGAATCAAATGTACATGCATTACTGTGGGAACAGCGAACAGTGATTGGTTGAAGTTTTCCCAAAATTTTACATACGTGTGATTGTGTTGGAATTTTGGAAAACATTAAATTTAAAATAAAATATTCCGAATTCAGTTCTACCATGAGTCTGCTTAGAAAATTTGAGCGAGACGTCGCCAAGAGAACAGAAGAGAGTTGCAGGTATGACAGATTGGTGGAGAACGTTCTTTACACAGGTTTCCAACAATGCTGAACTGAGAACTGAAAAATGACCACCGGTAGGCCAAAGGGTGGGCCATAGGGTAGGCCATGGCCCAGGCCACGTTTTCTCCACACCCTCCTTTTGCAGTGTTTTATATTCAGTCCTCGTTTTATACCCAGTCCGCAGTCCGCAATCCATACTTTATACTGACCACATCACTGGCCTGATCTGTAAAACAGATGGTCCCTTGGAAGCTTTAAAGTGATTCAGGGTTCCACAACCTATTCGCCACTATTCGTGACTGTTCCCTACTATTCGCACTATTTGCTGTTCACTGTTTGCTGTTCGCTATTCGCCACTATTCGCTATTCGCTGTTCACTATTCGTGACTGTTCGGTTTTCCAGACACCTGAAAGTATCCCAGGCTTGCAGGAAAAATGGTGATGTTGCTGTCTCACAAAGACTCTCATCCCTTGGCTACTTACAGTCAGGGGGAGATGCAAAAATGATTTTGTCATTTTAATTGAACACATGTTCTTTAAATACCTTTTTTTTACATTTTGTTATCAGGATACAGACAAACATGGTTACAAGGGCCATGTACTGTGTGTAGAGGCTTTCAACGAAGCCATGGAATCTAAAGACATCTTCCCAGATGCTAACAAAAACATGAAAATCCTTGACGCTGGTGCTGGCACTGGAATAATTGGTGAGATGTTAGCTCGACAAGGCTACAAAAACATTGATGGCCTGGATATCTCCCAAAAAATGCTGGATATAGCAGAAAAAAAGAATATCTACAAGCGCCTTATTTGTGCGCCTTTGAGTGAGGTCCGCATTGATGAAATACAGACTGGCCAATACGATGTGACGCTGTGTGCTGGTACTATTGTCTATGGGCAGGCCAAGCCAGTAGCACTGGATGAGTGTGTACGTCATTTAAGATCAGGTTAGTAGTCTGTTTTGTACAGATATA
This sequence comes from Pachyseris speciosa, assembly GCA_016490735.1. Taxonomy (NCBI): domain Eukaryota; kingdom Metazoa; phylum Cnidaria; class Anthozoa; order Scleractinia; family Pachyseridae; genus Pachyseris; species Pachyseris speciosa. The sequence continues at coordinate 89,065 of JAEMWC010001748.1, read as the reverse complement.
TGTTTATGGCATAATTGACTCAGAGTGGAACGAGATGAATTAGGAATACTTTTGTAATGAACTTGGTCTCTTTGTCTTCAGGTAGTCTGTTCATCTTTAGCATCCGTGCTGACTCGTTTGATCCAGTAGAGCTTGGTTACAGCTCAAAATTTGAAGAGATGGAGAAAGCAGGAAAATGGAGGCTTGTGAAGAGGGAGCGACGTGAGCTCTACTCCCATCCTCACGAGGAAAGACATAGAGATTGTTATTTGATTACCTACAAAGTGCTCAAGAATTGCTGAAACTTAATTCATTGATCTTTATTCTATAAAAGTGCTAAGGCAACTGGTTAGCATTTGTTCAGTATTGGATTGATGCTGCTCTAAACTTGAGAACTAAAGGTCATTTGAGGGGAGCAAGTTAGCTACAGCATGCAGTAGAGTAATGGTAATGGTAATGGATTTATTTACCACACATATCACATAGTTTCATGGCGGTTTACAATTCTTCTCTAGGGTGAGATTGGACGTCAGCCTGTAAAGGCACCTCTGGCAGCCGCTATCAGTCCATATTATTTTGATCTCACCCACCCACCCAACCCACACATGAATGTCAAGACAGATGAAAGGTAGACCACCACACCGGGAACTACGTCCCCTACTCTTTTCGAACAGTGTGTGGGTTCTCTAATGTCCCACAGATTATTATTATTGTGAGACGGGACCTAGGGTTTTTCGTCCTTATCCGAGAAGACTAGAAAGTCTAACCGTTTGCAGATGTAATTACAAAGGCAGCACTTTCTCCTCAATTATTTTAAAGACCCAGAGTGTTGGTCCGGCTGGGGTTTGAACCCGTGACCTCCAGCACAGTAGTCCGGTGCTCTACCACTGAGCTAACCGGGCAGCGGTTAACAACAATATCACCAAAACAAGTGCTCCTATATCAAGGCTGAATGGCATGCATGGGGTGACTCAGTAGGGTGACACAATCATGTGACCTAGCCCTTTGAAATTGAGTATTTAATTTATGGGTTGGGCAGCTGTGTGTTCTAACAGCATCACACAACATGCTGTGACTTAACTCCTTTGATCTATTATTACATCATGTGCTTCTCTTCTGCGCTTTCTTTTGTAAGTCATAAATAATCTCTAAGGCCTGTAGAGGTGTGATGGACTCTGGATTCAGTAATAAAAGTGCTTTACTGAGTTCTGTTTCAACTTGAACATTTTGTGGAGTAATCGCAGGCATTTCGACTTCTGAAGAGGTTTCAGAAGTTTTTGAATCCTTTATGGATTTTTCAATCTTTCTGTTCAATAGTTTATCGTTCTCCAAAGTGTCTTCAAGAATGTTGTCCGTTTTTTCCAAGTTTCTGAGAAGCTCCCTGGCACGATTTTCAACCTGTGAAGGAATTCCTGCAAGCTTGGCCACGTCAATTCCAAAAGATTTCTGATCACATCCATGCTGAAACAATAATAAAATAATGCAAATAAACTAAGATCCAGCCAACCAACCAACCAGCAAACAACTGAACAAACAAAAAAAATGAAAGAATGAGTGAAGGAAGGAAGGAACGAACAAACAAATAAGTGGGGAATGAATGAATCATTGATGAAGGAACGAACAAAGGGATAAATAAATTAGTGGATAAACTACTGTCAACAAACAAAACTGGAGAACAAAAATAAACGGACAAGACATGCAGCCTAACACACTTGTTAAAAAAATGTTAGATGGGTGCATCACTAGCTTATGCAGCTGGTGAAATTGTTTGCGCACTTTTGATAGCTGCGCCCACCTTATTATCAAATCTTACGCTCCATGCCTGCAATCCTGTCTGTGATTACCTCAAAGAATGTGTTACTTACAATAACTTTGAATGTGAAGCTGATCCCATCCTTGTTGTTTTTGGCTGTAACGTGGTAGCAGTCCACACGGGGCAGAATATCAGCAAGTTTAGCCAGCTGATAGTAATGCGTGGAGGCTAATGTTCTGCAGTTTATAACACTGTGTAGATGTTCGATCACTGCCCAAGCTATTGACAATCCATCCAGCATGGAGGTCCCACGGCCTACGGCGCAACAAACAAGCAAACAAATGATGGAAGGAAGTGAAGGATGAAGGGAGCAGGGGAGGGAGTGAGGGAAGGAAGGGAGGGAGGGAGTAAAGGAGGAGGGTAGGAAGGGAGGGAAGGCAAGGAAGGACGAAGAAAAGAAGGATTGAGGGAGGGAGAGAGGGAGGAAGGAGAGGAGGGGAGGGAGGGAGGGAGGGAGGAAGGAAGAAAAGAAGGATTGAGGGAGGGAGAGAGGGAGGAAGGAGAAAGGGGAGGGAGGGAGGGAGGAAAGGAAGAAAAGAAGGATTGAGGGAGGGGAGGAAAGAAGGGAGGAGGAGAGGAGGGGAGGAAGAAAGAAGGATTGAGGAAGGAAGGAGTAAGGGAAGAAATAAGGGAGGGAGGAAGGAAGGAAGGGAGGAGAGAGGGAGGAGGGGAGGAAGGGAGGCAGGGAGGAGGGAAGAAAGGAAAGGAGGGAGGGAGGAAGAAAGGAAGGAGGATTGAGAGAAGGAAAGGGAAGGAAAGGAGAAGGGAGGGAGGAAATTAATTTCTATGCATTCCTGGGCGCCTCATAACTTTAACAACAACAGGTATTTTACAATAAGTGTAAAGAAAGAAATAACTCTGAAAAGAAGGACTTGAGTGACAAGCCATTTTCCCTTACAACTACCCTCGTTAAGTTCACGACTGATAATTGGTGAACTACTCACAGCTTTAGTGTTCATGCAGTGTAAGCTCTTGTGGATAATAATGACTGATGTCTCAAGGGTGTGTCCCCATACATAAGCTATATACAGGAGCCTATCACTAGGAGTGTACAACTGCCCTATATTCCTGTCACATCCAATTTACTTTTTAGATTGAATTTCCCGCCAATATGTGACTCCCGCAGGAGTCCGAATCACAAGTCGCTGCACGTGCCACAAGTATCTGCACGTGCAGAGACTTTGTTTTCGCTCATTAAAACAAATATTTTCTGGCGCTCTCGTTGCCGTTGCCGTCGTCGTTGCCCTTTTTCGCGGGAAAAGATAGTTTAAAAATAGATTGGTCTGTAAAACTGCCGTGACATAGGCTTAGTATGGGAGGCGTAGAGGTAGGCTTTTTGAGCAGTTTTGATGTGGAGATGGAAGTTTATTTGCACAATTTTGGTCCCGATGTCTGAAAACATGTAAGTTAAATCAGTAACATATTTTGACCTATTACATATTTTCTTACCTATTTCGTCCACAACGACAAGCGACTTCTCTGTGGCCTGAGCGAGAATGAATGCTGTCTCTAACATCTCTGACATGAACGTTGATTGATACTGTACAAGATTATCGCTCGCTCCAATCCGCGCAAAGACTCGGTCCACAACTCCTGAACAATGAATGGATGGGGAAAATATGTCACATAATTACAACGTGGACCGCAATAAAGGACAAAGTCCGCACATATATGTTTTTGCTCTCTTTTAGTTGGTGGAAAGAAGGCGTAACGGAATGACCATAAAAAGATATGAGTTGAAGGCGCTTAAAGTTGAAGATGTTTATTTTTCAATGATAGGGTCCTGAAGGCATTGCTGAGGGAGTAAGATGCAATTCTACATTGGAAAAATGGGATTAATGAAGTGCCGAGACTGCGAAAGATTAAATCTGGCAAAGGAAACTGAATTTTGGCGAAACGGGATATAGCTCGTGGAACTACTCGCCAAACATGCTCGCAAATTGCACTCTGAAATTTTTTACAGAGCACAGCAGAAAGTCATCTTTGCAGTTCAGGGGTTAATTTCTATGGGCTTAGAACACATCCTACTGAAGAGCTCTGAGGAAGTTAAACCGAATTTCAACTGAGAGTCGTAAAAACCAATTGAAAGCAATTACTTTGGCCAATCACAACAGACACAAACAGCGCAATGAACCAATCAGAAGTCGAAGAAATTAGATGTAGCCGGCAGAAAGAGCGGGAAAATGCTCGCGAGCGGAGTCACGAATGATTTCGGTTTTGCTTCTCATTTATTGAGAAGGAAGCAGGAGTTTTTCGAGTCAATCACATCACAGGCAATCAGGCAATGAGCCAATCAGAATTCGAAGCCGATAAATGTAGCCGGCGCTAAGCGCGGGAAAATGCTTGCGAGCGGCGCCACGAGTGATTTTAGTTTTGCTTCTCATTGGTTGAGAAGGTAGCAGGAGATTTTCCAGCCAATCACAGAGGGAAGTAGTTCACAACCAAAATAAACGAGAATGACTTTCCAAATTGAATTGAAAACCTTGTATATTTACATACCTAATGCAGCACTTTGCGCAGGAACGAATGAGCCAGCTTGAGCGAGAATGGCGATCAGAGCATTTTGACGAAGAAAAGTGCTCTTACCTGAAAGACAAAAGCCGTGGATATCAAAAGCATTTTCCCCTCCCTGTTCTGCATGCAATTCCTATATCACTAGTTGAATTCACTAGGTGAATTTATTTAATTATCAAGACATGGTATCTTTAATGATCATCTGCGTTATTCTCATAACGTGGAAGCTTGAACAAGAACAGACGTGACTGATAAGAAGAAATTAGATGTTGGTTAAGGGGTCAAACGAAGATGTGTTTTCCAGTTGTCAACCTCGACTATACAGAATTTACAAAGATCTCGTAACGGCAACAAAAGATATTTTTTTGTCTCAAGGATGGGATTTTTAATTTGCTGCTATTTTCTTTTCCAAAACATAAAGCATTTTCGCGTGGGTCCGACGCAATAACGCGCTTAAGTCCAGGCTGTTGGAACCTCAATCTTCGCGAATTCGCGTTTTCAGCGATTGGCGTCTCACTAAGAAAAAGAAATCTAACTCTGGGACCGGTTGTTCCAAAGCCGATTAACTTAATCCAGGATTAGCGTGAACTTTGGTTGCAGTTTTTAACTTTTGGATGAAGGTTTCTTTTGCTGCTTTTTGCTTTTCAGGGTTGACGTCCTCTAATCTAAAATTTTGCAGAATATCTGCGTTGAACAACGTTTGTGGATAGAGAAATAAACTCCTGGGTTAATTGGCTTTCGAACAACCTGGGGCTGGACAGAAACACGCTTGATCCGACGCATGAACACGTGCGAGAATTCACGCTGTTCGAGCCTCGTTTCTCCAGAGTTAGCGCTATCGGCGATTGACGTCTCTGTGAGAATTTCAAGAGCAAAAGAACTCTGCTTCCGGACTGAAACATACTGATCCACTCACCCCCCATATTTGGTCCTGTTACAATCCAAACATTTTTTTCGCCCAGATCACAATCGTTACAAACAAAGCTGTTTGGTTGCAGCATGTCTACGACTGGATGCCGACCGCCTTTCAACTCGAACTCCTTTTGGCGTTGGATTACTGGTTTTACGTAACCTCTCTGTAAAGCTAGCAGAGCGAGCGAGGAAGCCACGTCTAACTCGGCCATAGAGACAGCAAGTTGTTTGAGGCTCTCTGCATGCGAGGTTACCTAAAAAGTGCAAATAACAGAAACATAACAGTTAGGACACTGAGGCCCGCGGCAATTCCTGTTATAAGTTTGTTCAAATTGTTAGGAAGAACGTTTTCTGTTTCATGAATGGCCCGTGTAAAACGAAGAGGTAGATTTCAAATCATTTCTTCGAAGGAAATTAAACTGGGATTATTTTATGGTAAGTTTTCCTAGACACAACAACAAGCCTTCAAAAAAGTTAACCTGACTTTTTCCAAATCACGTGACAGTGCCCCTTTAACGTGAAACACATCCCCAATGCGAGACAAGCCGCGAACAAAAATGCAAATGCAACATCCCTTCTGATCTCCAACACGAAATGTAAGCTCGGCGATGGCGATATGTAGGATTATAAAATGGACGTCACGAGTGAAGGAAAAGAAAAAATTCTGAGCTAGGGAGGGAATGGAAGCCATTGGGTCACTGCTTAGATCAGGCTATATGGCAATCAGATGGTTTGTATAGACCCCTTTCAGTTGAATTCCCATGTAGAGTGCAAAACATGCACAATAAGATAGTTTGTTTTGTCCTCCAGATTGGGAATTGCCTAAGGGGGTCTATTGAAAACTAATATACACTAGTTTAACACGTGGTTTTGCTTTGCTTTGCTCTGAAAACTCGAGCCAATTTCTCTACCAATGAAAAGAAAAACCAGAACCGGTGGTGACCAATCGTGACCTGCCTGTACTCATTTTCCCGCGCCTGACAACAGCAAGTGAATTCGACCGGAATTCTGATTGGTTGGTAGTACTGTTTGCGTCTGTTGTGATTGGCCAATGTCAATACTCCCGGTTTGATTTACGGCAAATCAATGAGAATCCCTGCTTGTCTGTGATTGAGTTTGAATTTGTGGCATGCGCCCCAGGGGGGGGGGGGGGGAGGGAGGGTCGGGTAAGTTGAGTGACCGAGGGAGGTGGGGGTTGCGAGCTCATGCTACCGTTCTCTCACTTCCATACCCAGAAAACCGTGTGGGTGGTACAGTGTATCTCTTCCAACGCCAGCATGCGGCGTGTGTGATCTAAATTCTCGCATAAATTGACACTGGCTTTGGCTTTCAATTCTTTCAGTTTTAGGGGAGCAGGGTTGGCGTAGTGGTGAGAGCGCTCGCCTTCCACCAGTGTGTCTGGGGTTCGATTCCCGGACTCAGCGTCTCAAGTGGGCTGAGTTTGTTGGTTCTCTTACTCTGCTCCGGGAGGTTTTTCTCCGGGTACTCCGGTTTTCCCCTCTCCACAGAAACCAACATTTGATTTGATTTGATTTGAATTAATTCTTCTTTATTTAGTATTGATTTGATTTAGTCTCCCCAATTAGTAGAGCATCTGTGCTTGGGTAGAAAGATTTGAAATTTTAACAAAGTGATGATGATGATGACTGATGATTACTATTATTACCCACCAACCATCACCCCTCCATAAAATGACATTACCAGCACACCTGATTGCAAAGATCTTCAGACAGCGCCCTCTGAACTTGATCATGTTGATCTTGTAAAGCTTTCAATTTAGCGTTCAGCTCCTGTAGTTTCAGGGTGCTGTAGCGAGCTTTGTCTGACGTTTTCTCCAAGAATACAAACTCCTGATTTCCGTCAAGAACTGCCATCTTAGTAGTTGCAGGGATTTCCACGACTCTTATAAATGACTTGTGGGTGTTGATTACAAGTCGGGGGATTTTCAGTGTCTCTCTGCAGTCAGCCAAAGAGAAAGATTTTTAAATAACAATGAAATGATAGAAAACATTACTGGCAAAATATCATAAAACGCTTATACACCGGAACACTAGTCCTGTGGTTTTTATAATTACCAACTGAGCTAAGCAGGTGGTCTGTCAGTCTCTCTCTCAAGATGATTTTAGGAAACACTTCACAAAGAGGACACATGTTCTTTTTTAAGTTCAAACCATACCTGTAACATCCCTTAATTCCTCAACTTGTGTTGTATTTTCATCAAGTCTATCCTTGATTTCATCAGCTGCATTGAATACCTTCCTCAACACTGTACTCTGATACAAGCTGACCTACAGCAGTGTCCAACTCTGCATACAAGCTGTCCAGCTGGCTGAACTCCTCCATTAGCAAGTGATCTATAGATTCAAGATTACTGTCATAGAAGCTGTCGTGAAGCAGCAAGAGAATGTTCTTGTAGATTACTAAGGCCATGAATGGCACGAAGATCGCTTAGGTTGGCAACTCCAGTAGCAATCTTAAAAACAACAAAAATAATGCCACAGTAACATTGACAGAGATCATTATAAATAATCATGGTGGTAATTTAGCGGGCTAGGGAGGGTGGATGGGGTGGAATGCAGGGAATTAAAAAAACAATAATTGAGCCGAAACTCTGAAAGAGGCGAGGAGAGAAAAGTCTGGGGATTAAAGAAATGGTGAAAATCTAGGGCTTGTCAGTGCTGGCTCCCTGTTGGGTAAGCTAGCAGGCTTTTACTTACTTCATCATCTTAGTCCTCTGCAACAAGTGACCTAAGAGAATTCTCTTACCAGCAGAGGCTCTTAGGGACTACTTATCCTTTGCATTTTACGCTCAATATCAGGACAGAGCTTCAAGTTTTTCTGTAGTTCTTCAGCAAGTGGTCTGTTGATACAAAAGAAGTCAACAGCATCAAGCCTCTTTTGGATAACATCCACTCTGTGGAAGGTGCACACAGGCGGGAGCTGAGCAATCTTTGTCCTGATGCGGTCACAGTGTTATTCATGACTCCAAACAATGTAGCTTTTTTGTCCGTGCCCATCAAGGGCTCTGTAAGCTCCAAAGCTCTTCTTGTATTTGAGTCTATGGCCATGTGGGTTTGATGTGAAAACTTTGAAGGTTGGCTAACCAACGGAGCAACGTCTCTTTGAGTGTATGACACAAATTTCAGTAAAGCAGCACCCGCAGCTATTTCTAATGAAGAAAATTGTGATGAGACCACAGACGTGCAAAGTTCTGGTGCAGAGTTGGTTTGTTCTACAGTGTCGACATTGAACCAATCTGACAGCACAAGGGTGAGGTGAAAATCCTTGACCCTCTCCAGAGGAGATCTTTTCATGGTCATCCCCGTTTTAGGATTATGTTTAACTTTGGAATCCTCCAGATGGTCTTCAGCCATTAAAACCTGTTTTGGAAAATAATCATTCATGATGAAAGAAAGAGCTAAATTTAGTCTGTTTCTGACAGTAAAGACTGGATTTGTGAAGCAGAATTATTAGCGTACCACTGACATCGGCTTCTGACAAAGTAAGAAAAACTGCAAAATTATGCAGCATTTTCAGGACTGATTGTACAGCATAGAGTATAAGGAAGCAGCTTGAGAAACATTTATAGACTAATTTTCCACTCAATTACAGATTTAAGAATAAACAAGCTAAGTGATAAGTGTATTAACCTTCAGTGATTACAAAATACTTGAGAAGTGTTACTTAAGTTAAAGGAACTGGTGAATTCCCTTGTTGTCTGTCACGTTATACATGGATGTGGTTGGAAACTAAAAAAATGTGGACTTCAGTTAATTGACATCTGATGAGAGAAGATTTAATGTGATAAACAAAAGAGCCATCAGTCTGGTGATCCTGTTGAAAAAGAACGATAGCTTGACATTACGCCTAACTGAATTCAGTGCATTAAGTGGTACGTACCGGTACATGTCTATCCAAGACTTAAACCTGGACAATTTCGTTTCACATGACAACAGGAGTTACACCTCTATAACCACCCACCTCTGCAGGGTTCACCCTTGACAAGTCCTCTTCCAAGTTCTCCAGGGATGACACGCCCAGATGGAACTCTCCAGTTGACAGGTCAAGCCAGGCAAGCCCAAGAGAAGAGTCAGGACCCCGTGCAATACTCATGAGGTAGTTAGCATCCGGTTTAAGTGGTTCAAGCAGAGTTCCTGGTGTTACTAGTCACACCACTTCACGATGGATTAATCTGGAGTTGGCTGGTGTCCTGGTATCAAATGGATGAAGAAAATTTGTGAATTGAAAATTAATCAATTTATACACTCTGAACAGTTACAAAACTAGCTGCACCTAAATGCTCCAGATTTTAAACATTTCAAATACCGCTTTGATTTAAGTTTGATTGGGACTTTGGAAACCCCATCAATGTTAAGTTTGGAGTTTGTAAAAATGTCTCCCTCATACAGAATTTATATAGGAGTTCACTCACTTGCCCGGCGCTGAGGACAGATTGCCAGTTGAAAAACCTTGTTGAACAAGTGTTGTAAGCCAGCTGTCTAAAGATCTCACAGGAAACCCAACCATCAACTTCTGCACATTGGGATTCCTGGAAACTCGTAGAGATGTCTTCTCTGAAACTTTTACAGCGTCATATCCATATATTTCATAGAAGTCACCAACTTGGAAAAGCACTATAAAATCTGGGTACTTGTTCTTGATTAACAAGTACTGTTTTAACAAACGGTCATCTTGACATTTTTGCTTGGCATAGAACTGGCATGGGCTGCCTGTGTAAGCTTCTCAATATGGCCATATAATTTTGACCTGACAAAGAGAAAATAAGCTTTATCTCACCCGGCTAACAGTACTTGGACTTGGTTAAAACTCCCATAATGGTGTAGTAGAGTCCAATAAAGATCCGTCATGGAAGAGATTGTGCATACGAGGTTATATAGTACTGAATTGGGATTAATATTGGTTATGAAAGGTTGTACTGTACACTGGGGAGTTTGTTCATTTACAAGCAATTTTGAAGCCCTGGAAAAGGGAATTATAAGTATCAGAAGCCCATTACTAGGAGCATACAACTCCGATACTCAGTCTATGTCACAGCATTTTTACAGACCGATCTATTTTTAGACTACCTTTTCCCCAAAAGGGCAACAAGGACGGCAACGGCAACAAGAGTGAAAACAAAGGTTCTGCAGGTGCAGATACTTGTGGCACGTGCAGTGACTTGTGATTGGTCATTGGGCTCTTGCGGGAGTCTAATTTTGGCAGGAATTCAATCTAAAAATAAATTGGTCTGTGAAAACGCCATGAAAGTAATATAGGGCAGTTGTACGCTCTAGTGATGGGCTCCTGTAAGTATCTAATACTTATGAATAAGGAACTACAGTACAAGGCAATGAGCAAAAGTTTAAGTACAAGGAGGTGGATATTGTTTGGGTACTAGGAGTGCATCAATTTTTTTAGGGGGTGGATGGGTAAATAATGGAGGGGGTGGGGAGGGGTGGGGGGGCTGGCACAAAAGAAAATTCAGATTTCATACCAGCGATGTTTGGCATCTCTGTTGGAGGCACGCATTTATGTGTTTTTTTCGTTCTCCCGCACTAACTTGTGAGTTCAAGCCAAAACGGCAAAGTAGAAAACTACACAAAACTGAAACAAACCGTGAGCACGCGGGGAGAATGGGTCCGTGGTCGATTATCGTAATCAGTGGATGATTTCGACCACTTGCAGATTTCACAGTTGATTTCGCTTTTTAGAAAACTAATGAAAACTGGTTTAAAATGCAAACTTACCTATACAGAAGTTTTGCGGTTCTGCAACAGTTGCTATAAAACACTTTACACCACACTCCCGCCATTTTTAATTGTTTATGCAACAGCGGTGTCAAATTCAGCGGTTGAACATGGTGCAGGAAGGTGTCATGTAAGAAAAAAAGAAAAGTGTCCACACGTGGAAAACATTGAAGGTAGCTGCAGCGGACACGGTTTTTGACTCGTTTTTACTGCGTAAAGAATATGTTTGGCTCAAGTGCAGTGCCTTTCCATTACTTGCAAGGGGTCAGGCTTTCTTTGTACTCGCCTGAAGTTAAAGAAACTCAGCGTTAAAAAGTTAACGAACCCAGATACCTTTGATGCGTTGTTGCATCCAAATTTCGGTGGTTTGTATGACCCAGCGCTTGGTCCACAGACAAAGATGACTTGTGCGGTACATGTGCTCAGAACTTTATATTTTGTCCTGGACACTTTGGTCATTTGGAACTTCCTTTACCGGTGTATCATCCGTTGTTCTTCAAAGTTTTAGAGCAGATCTTGCGATCATCGTGTTTTCAAATGCGGCCATCTTCTCATTCCCAGAAGCGACAGGCATGTGTTTCTCAGGTAAGGAGCAGAGGTTAAAGGCAGAACTTGGCCTAATATCATTGTTATTGCTTATAGTTTATTTTATTTATTGATTTGCTTTATTTTTTTAATAAGAGCATAGGCCCGGTTCAAACGTCGAACTTGATTGATTTGATAAGCGTTAATTGAAGGGCTCGGAGCATAACCATCCTATGTCGAATTTTGGGTTGTTTTTCGATTTTGCTGGATTTGCCCGAATTGTTGCATGTAAACTGCAATTCGATTGAAAGAAGATGTAATGCAACTTGCAAACCACTCCCATGGAAGGTTGGTTTCTTGGTGTACGTAAGAAAAAATGCATTTCTGGAAACACATTGTATGGTATTTTTTTGACTGGTTCATCCAGAATCCAGAAATGCATTTTTTCTTACGTACACCAAGAAACCAACCTTCCATGGGAGTGGTTTGCAAGTTGCAACATCTTCTTTCAATCGAATTGCAGTTTACATGCAACAATTCGGGCAAATCCAGGCAAAATCGAAAAACAACTCAAAAATTCGACATAGGATGGTTATGCCCCGAGCCCTTCATATCTTTGGTGGAGTATGCTAATTAACAATGCCCAAGGGTATTCTTTGCGTGAAAGACTAAGCGCCAAATGCTCGTAACCGATTTAAGAGAACACAGAACGCTTCTGTTCAGTTAGACGTAATGCGCAATGTGTCGTTTTTGCTTAATCATAACACTCGACAAGCTCGCTTGGCACGAAAACAGTGCGCAATATTCGTGGTTGACTTAAAAAAAACAGCACACAGTAGCCTTGGTTTATCTCAGGTCAGCGCGCAAAGATTTTGTCCGACCTGAAAACAGCACTCACTCCGAAGAGATTCAGGGTTATTGTTGGGTTTAGGTTGGACTTAACATTAGGGCTAGAGCGTCAGCTAGGGCTAGGGATAGGGTTAGGGACATGGTTAGGGTTAGTGTTGATGTTAACGTCAACGCTAGCGTTAAAGCGCGGTTGTTTGAGTCCGAATCAGCTTGACTTAAGGGTTCGGCCAAGTCGAAAACAGCGCCTATAGTTGCCTTGGTTGACTCTAAGTTCTTTCGGAAAGGCTTTGGCCGATATAACACAGCGCTAAAGTCGCTTGTTTGTCTTAAATACAGCGTACATCTTAAATCCAGCGTACAAAAACCTCGGTTGATTCTAAATCAGTGCGCAAAAAGCTTGCCGATGGCTGAAAAATCACAAAATATTAAAGACGGCTGTTTTGACTTGAAGAAACTTTTTGCCAAGATAACTCCTATTGGTGACCAACAGCAAAAATTTGAGTTAATCAGATGTTCTAGGGCAAAAATTAAGAGTCCTAAGAGTACGCTGTTTTCCGTCATGTTTCGTTTACTCAGAACGTTGTGTTGCGTAGTAAATTAAAACTTGCGTGGTTTCGTCAGTTGAAACGTTTTTGATGGATTCATTTTCATCGTCAAGTGGAAAACAATGGAATGAAAATCTTATAAAAATTAACGTGAATGACGACAGTGAAAGAATTTGACAGAAATACTTAACTCTTTTGTGAAATTAACTTGGCTCCAAAACGTAAAAAAATTTGCATGAAATTCAATCCCTTTATCACGCGTGATGGATTGTCTCATCACAATGACTGTAGTCGCGCAAAAATGTTTATCTCGCGTGAGAATACTTTTTGCTGTAGTTTATTAGCCTCCATAGAAGCAAAAAACCGAGGCGATCAACGCAAAAGTGATTTATGTGTTAAAATTCGGCAGCGTGTTTACCAAATATTCATTCTCACTTGTTCATCAGTCACGGATATGTCACGAACCAACAAGCGCGGATGTTACGGCAATTCACCGGTTTCGCAGAGGTTGTGGGTTCGAATCGCGTACAAGCGGTTTTTTTTCCGTTTTGTTTTGTTTTTTTTTTTGTTTTGTTTTTGTTTGTGTTTTTTTTCGTTTCACTACTGCTGAAGTTGTGTTCATAACTGTGGCGATCGTTCACGTTATCATCCGTTGTTTACGTAGTCTGATTCACACAGACGAATCGCGAGGAGTACCGCTTAATATTGCTTTGAATGTTTGCCGTGCGCGCCAATGCAACTTTTCCATGGATTGTGTTCAAGATAGTCATCGAAAACGGGCAGACTTCACTTCGTGCCGAATGAATTTTCGGTAGCGTTTCCGAAGTTCGACCAACTATTTCACGGCTAACAGTAAAAGCAAGCTGGGATTTCATGTCACGAGTGGTTTCAAAAAAATGCGCTCCTCAAAATTAATGAACAATGGAAACCTCGGTGCAGCAGCTAGACTGTTTGCAAAGTTATTTTATAAGGTAGAGTTTTTACTGAAAACAAGTAATAATCTGCCCCAACCCACCACCCCCCCGCGAGAGGTTTTGACTTCAGACAGCGCCCTGTTTGACCGCAATGAATTCTGGGATCATTGTCTGCTCCAAGTGCGAAGAACAACAACTCTTCAAACATACACTTTTCGCCTATAAGTCCAAAAACCACTCTCGCTTTCCCAGCTTTTAGCACCGCAACCTTTCAGAAATGGAACAAGACTAGCAACGACGCGCCGCTTTTGAGGCGAGAGTTGTTTTCAGACTTTTTCCGCCTGGCTTCTACTCTGTACCCCAAAACGCTAATATCTCATCGTGATTTGGTAAGCACAGAGAAAACGCTAACTGGATTCTTTCAGAAGCGTTAAGAACTTGCGGATCTCCAGACTTTTCATGACGTCTTTCGATCACCAAGCGGGAAGGCAAACCGATAATGCAGTTAATACGTAGCGATCCGCAGCTCCAGCACTCACGTAAGTTTCGTATCCGATGAGCTTAATCGATGTTTTAACCGCCAAATTTATAGTCTACGTCACACTATCAAACAATCCTTTCTACCCGTCAATCATTTCACGTCCAGTTTTAGTTGTACCCCTCACAAATGTTCACATAATTCACGTATGAATATTAATACGGTACGCATGCAAATGAGCTTCACTTCAATTGAAGGGCTCGGAGCATAACCATCCTATGTCGAATTTTGGGTTGTTTTTCGATTTTGCCTGGATTTGCCCGAATTGTTGCATGTAAACTGCAATTCGATTGAAAGAAGATGTAATGCAACTTGCAAACCACTCCCATGGAAGGTTGGTTTCTTGGTGTACGTAAGAAAAAATGCATTTCTGGAAACACATTGTATGGTATTTTTTTGACTGGTTCATCCAGAATCCAGAAATGCATTTTTTCTTACGTACACCAAGAAACCAACCTTCCATGGGAGTGGTTTGCAAGTTGCATAACATCTTCTTTCAATCGAATTGCAGTTTACATGCAACAATTCGGGCAAATCCAGGCAAAATCGAAAAACAACTCAAAATTCGACATAGGATGGTTATGCCCCGAGCCCTTCAATTGGTAAATGAAGAGCTACTATGTAGAAATGTTGCCAATAAAGCCATTATTATTATTATTATTATTAATTACATGTGCCCAACCTAATACTTATTTGGATCGACCCAAATTATTAAGTTCGACAGTTGATTCAGACGTCGAACCTAATGTTGTCGAACTTAATTTGGTAATTCACACAAAACCTTTGAGGTCGGCGATTCTTGTTTGAAGTCTTGATGGAATGAACATGCTGCGGTGAAACAAACACTGTAAAAATTCGAAGCTTGTTATGCTCGCTAATGCCATCCGTGAAAATGGAACAAGGTGGTTAAACATACAAATGGCACTACACCACCGTAGAAAGCAAGTTTTACAAATGTTTCTTTGTTATTGATTTCATCCCAAAGAGATACCATCATGACTGTTCCTCAGTCCTATCGTCGGTTGGGCAGAAACACAAAGGTTGACGTTATTTCGTGTTTTTCAAGCGTGAAGGACAAACTCTCTCCACTTTTACCGCCATCTTGTTTGAAAGCATGCCTTTTGCACATGACACCTTGCTTGAACGTGTAGAATTGTGGGTACAAATAATTTATATAATGTATTTGTATTGTATGCATTACGTTTGGCACATGTTAAGTTCGACGTCTGAATCGAAGTCAAACTTTTGCTGTTCAGTCGAATAGAACGGCAAGGTCACCCCAAATACAAAAGTGCCAATCGTAATTGATTCAAACGTCAAACTTTACATGTGCCGAATCTAAAAATTAGGTTTGACTCATGTAAAGTTCGACATTTGAACCGGGCCCTAGTCTATTTTGCTAAATTTGATTGTATTAATTAGTAGTTGTAATGTTCAGCAGTAGTATTTAATTTGTAAGGGCATGTGCACTGTGTTAAAAAAAAAACTATTTATTAACAACTAGCAGCACAAACGGAAGGAGATTTACTGATAAGCCAAAGCCAGGGGCTTATGTGTTGTGTCTGGAAGCCATGATGGATTAAATTTTTCCTGTATTTCATGTTTGTATCTATGTTTATCCACTTCCATTGACCTTAAAGAACAACATCATTCAGGGTTTTCCTTTTTGGCTGGCTGCCGGTGATGTTTGCCACCTGCGAATGGCTCAATTGCTGACGGCTGCATGTGAAAGAATCGCTGTTGTTCAGTAATAATTTTCGCTTGTGCACCCCTAACCTCTGGCTGCTTTGCTCAAGTCGACTGCAACTCCATTTGAAAAGTAAAGCGCTGATTATTACATTAGTTACACAACCTGCCTCAATTAGCTTTGCCACATGCGGGTTGCGGTTGTCATAAGTGGGTTGAGTTTGTTGTTGGTTCTCTACTCTGCTCTTAGAGGTTTTTCTCCGGGTACTCCGGTTTTCCCCTCTCCACAAAAAAAAAACAATGCTAAATTCCAATTCGATCTGGAACACTCGAACGTTTATTACATGAGCCCCTGGCTTGGGAGAATGGGCAACCACTCCTCACGTTATCAAGCTTAAATAATTGATTTGATTTGATTTGATTTTGATTTTGTTTATTTCTCTAAATAATATTATAAATTTGAAACTACTGACATAAAAATTAATGATAATGATAATGATGATTATGATTATGATATAGTTCATACACAAAATTAATGCTGAA
>JAEMWC010001748.1:0-67500 GCA_016490735.1 Pachyseris speciosa | reverse complement strand
CTTCTGCAGATATGTTCTTTCTTGAAGTTTTCCCTGTTCCTCCTTCAAGATTTCGACCCGTAAGTGATACATACATGTACTGGCAGTACAGTTGAGAATAAAGGTGATAGCTACATGTACTTCTTTTTGAGTTGAAGCTATGACCCGTTGCAAAATTATTGAGACACCCCCAATACAAAAGAGCATATCTTTCTTAAGATCTGAAAGCTATCTACTCTAGTTGTCTTGATTTCTTTAGAAAGGGTTAAAAAAATCCCTGGGCTCACAGAAAAAAGTTCCAACAGATGAATGAATTGGGCAATGAAAATACTTTTTAACCTACGTACTTCACAGGAGGGTGGGGTTGGTAAAATTAAACTGCAATTGTACAAGTTACTGATTGACTGAGAAGAATGTGATACAATCCTACAAAAATACAAGCAAATGAAATAGGTTATGCAATATAATTCCATTAAACTAAATTAATCCCTGTAATTATTATAATGTAATTTTCAGATATCAAGTCTAGGAGACAAGCAGTTTGAGAATTCCCAGACTGCAAATCTGTGCAAGATCATGAAGGACTGTGTATTGATAAAGGAGTGTCTCAGGGATTTAAACAAACCTACAACAGATGACGCTGTGCAGCCTGAAAAGAAGAAGAAGGCTTTTGTATGCACAATGTTAATTTATTCAACTTCCTATATCTCCATGATTAAAGAGCCACTGTCACCAGAATTCTCTGTATTTTGTTCAAATTGCAAATAAGTACTTTTTGTATTGCACAAAAATAAATGACCTGTGTACCACAAAGAGGTAGGTTTCAAATTATTTCCTGGAAGGAAAAGAGACTGGTATTATTTTATGGTGATTTTTCCAAGACCCAATGACAAAACAAAACGTTATGTGATAGTGCCCCTTTAAATGATTGAAATAATTTTCTCAGTTGAACTGAAATTGGATCCA
The DNA here is from genome assembly GCA_016490735.1 of Pachyseris speciosa. Lineage (NCBI taxonomy): Eukaryota > Metazoa > Cnidaria > Anthozoa > Scleractinia > Pachyseridae > Pachyseris > Pachyseris speciosa. Next base: position 66,555 of record JAEMWC010001748.1, on the reverse strand, counting down.
AACTGTGTTTAACTTACATTGTACAAATGTAGCATGCTAATAATTAAATGCTTATTACATGTATATAATTAATTTGTACCAAGATTCCAAAAACTTAAAACCTGAAATTTACTGATTTTTTCTATGTCCCTATCTTGCATTTCACTGCTATTGCTACTGCTACTACTACTGCTACTACTACTGAGACCACAGTGACGGTGATGACAACGATGACGACAACGACAATGATGACTGTGGTGACAGGTGGTTAGCCAATCACCTACTGGTAGTCCCACCTAACCCATAGATTTATACAGTCATGTAATTGCACAGACCACAGTACTGGGAACTTTGTTCATTACAGTTTGCTATCCTTTTGTTCTTTGACGTTCCTTCAATTTTCACGTGCAAAGGGGAAGGAGGCAAGGGTTTATGATGCTAACTGAATAATGATGTGATCATCTAAATACACTATTTTGCTAATGATCAGTTCCTGGTGAATTGTGGGTAGATCCAGTCCTTTGTGGGGGCAAACGGTCAAAATTACAATTTCAAATTACACCCTAACATAGCTGTTTGTCTGACAACCAGTCTGATGTTCCTAGTTATTTTATGAGCCTGGTTTGTGGCCAGTCTGGTAGTTTCAAGCCACGACCTTGCACTCAGTGCTCTGGTACTCTAACCAAACCTAACACTGCTACCTTACACTGTGAATCAAATTATGTTAAACTGAAATTCCAATTTTGTTTATTTACCAGGGTAAAAATGCTCCTGCTTCTGTGCATGGGAAAACACCAACTGAACGATTTCACAATGCCTGGCTTAAGCTACAGACGGACGTAAACTGCTGTATAGACAGTGACCTTGACAAGATATCCACAGTGAAATTTCCAGGAATACGACAGGTGAGCTATTGCTCTGGTTCAAGAAAGACTAGGGGAAGGGGGTGTATTTCCTTATTTAGTTGGATAATAAAAAAATTAAGGACTATTGTTTGAGGAAAAATGAGGGTCCTGGGTGGACAGAGAGAAAATATCAATGATTAGGCTACCACGCAGTGTACTGGTATCAGTTTCAGTTTATTTTTTGGCCATTTTTGTTGCACAATGTTACAATAAATATACATTACAATAAATATACATTAAAATTCTTTTATAATAATAATAATTTATTTTTCTTATTAAATAACACGAAAAAGAGAAGCATATGGCAAGGATGCTCATAGAGAAACCATTAGGGCTTATTTCAACTACAAGCCCCTCAAAAAATACAACTTTGAAATAACAATTATTTGGCATATTGTATTTAACCCTATACTCCCTAAGAGTAAAGACGATTTTACTCGTCAAATGGTTAAAAAACTATCTCCCTTAAACCCTTTACTCCCTAAGAGTGACTTGCATGTATAGAATTTACTCTGTCTAACACCAGTCAGAGACGATTTTACTCATCAAAGGGAGACCCCTTAGGGGTTAAAGGGCTAATTAAGGAATACATTATTTTACATGAACATGTAGGTTAAAAAGCAAGCGCACAAACAGCCACTCACAGGTAGCAAAACATAATTAAAAGCAGCTTGTTCAAAATAGGGGCCATCAGTTCAGGAGGAATGTTCTTAACTTAGACTTAAACAGAGAAATACTATTAGCATTCTGAAGTTCTGTATTAAAAGAATTAAACAGTTTAATTAGTGCATATTGCACTTTCTAGTATATCACACCATGTAGCATTAAAACTCAACAACTTTGTGATTAGGAACTAAAATTTACTCTGAATGGTGTTGAAGTACAGCTGTAAACAAAAAGAACGACAAATTAACTGTTATGCAGCCTTGAACAAAACCTTGTATTTGGTCTTTTCACATTGTTCTTTTGAAGATGACAATAAAGAAATGTACCAAAAAATAAATGATGACTCACATTGCAAAGCAATTATTATAACCATCCTTCAATAAATTTAATTTTCTCCATAAGCCTATGGAGTTCATGGAGTTCTTGTCACTGTTGCCATCCTCATTATTGAAGTGCCTGCTAGTAATTATGTTCTTGAGCAACTTTGGCTTACTTCCTGAAATGTTTTAACTCCAAACTTATCAACAGATTCTTGAGAAGAAAGAAGGACTGTTTCGCAAACACATGATGGGCAAAAGAGTAGATTATGCTTGCAGATCTGTCATTTCGCCTGATCCATATCTGAGTGTCAATGAAATTGGAATCCCAGAGGTAATGGATCATTTTTATAATAATTGTTTATACTGTGTAAAGATACTGATAACCTATTGCTAGTAGACACTCGGAATATTGTTGTGCATACCGGTATATTTGTTGTAGGTTTTTGCATTAAAGTTGACATATCCACAACCTGTTACTCACTGGAATGTCAAGGAACTGAGACAGGCTGTTATTAATGGTCCTCTTCAGCATCCCGGGTAAGTTACTTAATATATAACATTATGTTGTAGGTCAAAATGAAATTTCTTTGTCTCCTAACCCTAATTATTCATGAATCATGAATCATGAATAATAAAGGATTATAAGGTATATACTGGCATCTATCACATGCACTTTTATTGTGTAGCCTAAAGAAAGAGCTTTTTATAGCATATGACTGACCAACCAATTGACTGACTGACCAACCCATCACCAACCAACCAGCAAAACAGCCAATCAACCATCCAGCCAACCAACCAACTGACTGTTGACCAACCAGCTGAGTCAGTCAGCCAGCTAGCCAGTCTGTCAATCTGTCTAATCTGTCCTCGAGTCAGTCAGTCAACCAGCCAGTAAGTCTGTCCATCTGTCTTTTAGTCAGTCAGTCAGTCAGTCAGTCAATGAATTAGTCACCTTGTTTTTCAACAGTGCTACCCTTGTGGAACAAGAAGATGGAAAAAGAACACTGCTCAGTAAATCAGATCCTAACCAGAGACAAGCCATTGCTAAACGCCTTCTCACACCATCCACTGACTTGAAGGCTGTTAGTCCTTGCAAAAAGGTAAAAGCTACAATCTTAATAATTATTAATTTTTGAATTCATGCTGGTAAATAATCTATTTCGATTCAGTGGAAAGAAGTTTCATTGCTTAGCCTAGATGTAGTACAGTTTTATTTTAATAGTCATCAAATTACAAAACCCTGCACAGTCCTCAAATTCCGGGTGAGATTTGAAGTTAGAAATTTTAGTCTGGTTTATAATAACCAGTCAGAGTACCCAGAGAAAAACCTCTCGGAACAGAGTTGAAAACCAACAAACTCAGCCACTTATAAATGACATCGGGTCTTGGAATTGAACCTATTGTTGGAAGGCGAGTGCTCTCACCACTATGATGAAGAGTCAAGTCTAAACTTTGGTTGTTGCTACAGTAGACCTGATTCATGAGGCAAACTTGTCAGCCACAGTGATTAATCTAAAAAGCCAACTGGTGCTGCTTCTAGCCCCAGCAACACACGGAGGGTTCCAGCAAGAAGGAACACATGACTGAATTGTTTTGTTTGTTTACAGGTGTATCGTCACCTTCAGAATGGTGATGTGTTATTATTGAACAGGCAGCCAACTCTGCATAGACCGAGCATGATGGCTCACAAGGTACACAAGTCATAATAAATGACTGTTAATTTAAAAAAAAACACACACACACAGTAGTGCATCTATTTGCTGTTTCCAAGGGATTTTGTTTGAAGCCTATCTCCATGCCATAGTCAATTCTCTTGCACATGTTATTGTGTAACTATTGAGTTGTTTTGGACTGTTTTTAAGGCTGTTGCTTTCCAGGCTCGTGTTCTTCCAGGAGAGAAGACCATTCGCCTTCACTATGCTAACTGCAAGTCATACAATGCTGATTTTGATGGTGATGAGATGAATGCACATTTTCCTCAGAATGAACTTGCCAGAGCTGAGGCCTACACTATAGGTAAAAGCACACCCTATATATTAGCAGGGGGCAGTGTCCGGGAGAGATTTCCCTCTAGTGATCTCCAAAATAAGTATCAAAGAGTGCTTACTACATTAACTGTCTTTAAATTATGCTACATGTACGTACATGTACCCTTTCTAAGGGTATGCAGATCTGATTCACTATACATGCGTGCTGAACCAGAAGATGTATGTACCTTTCCTAAGGATACATAGACCTCCCACTACCATCAGTCACCACCCAAACCCATGGGTTCTCCAACTCCATTCTTCCCTTTAAAGAAGTTTGGCTTTGTCTCAGAATGCTGTCAAAGTTTGGTTGACCATTCCCTTTAGAATCCTAAATCAGGTTGCAAAATTCAGTGTAAAAAAATTTCTCTCACTGGAATAAGATTTTCCATTGGAGATTTGAGTTCCTTGATTCTAGGAAAAACCAACTGACCTTTGTAACATTCACCTAGAGGCTGTGACCTACTGTGTTTTGAAGTTTATTTTCTGTGGATTTTTTTTCTCAGCCAGCACAAATTATCAGTATCTGGTACCTAAAGATGGGACTCCACTCAGTGGACTCATTCAGGATCACATGGTGGCCGGTGTTAGGATGACAGTCAGGGGTCGTATGTTTAACAGGTGAAGAGACTGGTCAACTGCAACTTGAATTTTCACTCCACCCACAGTTATAAAACCAATAATAAATTAAAGTATTAGTCACTAAGTAAAAACACTTTAAATTTATATTTTTGGTGACTACCCAGGGTTGTCATAAGATTATAATAAGTTCTTAGCCATCATGTGACATTTATTACAGCATACATGTACCTATAGCAAGCTTAACATGTTTGTGAGTAAAATAAACTTGCCACAGTCAGAATCATCTGTAACATCAAGGTTCCATTAATTGTACTTTCCCCATCCAAATTTATGTACGTGCCCAAGTCTTAGGGTGCAGTTTTTATTCACAATTCTGGAATGAGAATGGCCAGAATGTAAAATGCATGTGTTTCTCTATTCCGCATTCCTATTCCAGAATGGACAGAATGCCATTCCATCCATTCTGCTCCCAGGGGCAGAATGAACAGAATGTTTCAAGTGCAGTCTGTACCAACCATTCTTATTCCAGAATTGTGGATAAAAAAATGCGCCCTTGGTAGACACAGACCTTATCCATGTGTCTCTTCTTTACAGCTGTAATGTAAATCTTGGACACTGAGGTTGAGAAACTGTTTGTAATTGTGTGCTGCACTAGATTGCTTATCTGACTTGTCTTTTCTTTGCAGGTCAGACTACCAGCAGCTTGTGTACAGTGCTCTGAGTTTTAAAAACACTAAGATCAAGTTGTTAAAGCCGTGCATCATAAAACCTTGTCAACTTTGGTCAGGCAAGCAGGTTAGTGCATAGACCCTGAAATTGTCAGCTTGATAAAATGATTATTTCCCGTCAGAAGCTATTTCAAAACTTAACACTGCAAGATGAGTGAAGCAAAGAGTTGACAGCATGGATTAATTGAAGGGCTCGGAGCATAACCATCCTATGTCGAATTTTGAGTCGTTTTTCGATTTTGCTTGGATTTGTCTGAATTTCTGCATGTGAACTGCAATTCGATGGAAACACATTGTATGGTATTTTTTTGACTGATTCATCCAGAATCCAGAAATGCATTTTTTCTTACTAAGAAGATGTAATGCAACTTGCAAACCACTCCCATGGAAGGTTGGTTTCTTGGTGTACGTAAGAAAAAATGCATTTCTGGATTCTGGATGAATCAGTCAAAAAAATACCATACAATGTGTTTCCATCGAATTGCAGTTCACATGCAGAAATTCAGACAAATCCAAGCAAAATCGAAAAACAACCCAAAATTCGACATAGGATGGTTATGCACCGAGGCCTTCAATTGAAGTGAAGCTCATTTGTATGCGTACCGTATTAATATTCATACGTGAATTATGTGAACATTTGTGAGGAGTACAACTAAAACTGGACGTGAAATGATTGACGGGTAGAAAGGATTGTTTGATAGTGTGACGTAGACTATAAATTTGGCGGTTAAAACATCGATTAAGCTCATCGGATACGAAACTTACGTGAGTGCTGGAGCTGCGGATCGCTACGTATTAACTGCATTATCGGTTTGCCTTCCCGCTTGGTGATCGAAAGACGTCATGAAAAGTCTGGAGATCCGCAAGTTCTTAACGCTTCTGAAAGAATCCAGTTAGCGTTTTCTCTGTGCTTACCAAATCACGATGAGATATTAGCGTTTTGGGGTACAGAGTAGAAGCCAGGCGGAAAAAGTCTGAAAACAACTCTCGCCTCAAAAGCGGCGCGTCGTTGCTAGTCTTGTTCCATTTCTGAAAGGTTGCGGTGCTAAAAGCTGGGAAAGCGAGAGTGGTTTTTGGAGTTAAGGGCGAAAAGTGTATGTTTGAAGAGTTGTTGTTCTTCGCACTTGGAGCAGACAATGATCCCAGAATTCATTGCGGTCAAACAGGGCGCTGTCTGAAGTCAAAAACTCTCGCGCGGGGCGGTGGGTTGGGGAAGATTACTTGTTTTTAGTTAAAACTCTACCTTATAAAATAACTTTGAAAACTGTCTAGCTGCTGCACCGAGGTTTCCATTGTTCATTAATTTTGAAGAGCGCATTTTTTTAAACCAATCGTGACATGAAATCGCAGCTTGCTTTTACTGTTAGCCGTGGAATAGTTAGTCGAACTTCGGAAACGCTACCGAAAATTCATTCGGCTCGAAGTGAAGTCTGCCCGTTTTCGATGAGTATCTTGAACACAATCCATGGAAAAGAGTTGCATTGGCGCGCACGGCAAACATTCAAAGCAATATTAAGCGGTACTCCTCGCGATTCGTCTGTGTGAATCAGATGTACGTAAACAACGGATTATAACGTGAACGATCGCCGCAGTTAGGAACACAACTTAAGCAGTAGTGAAACCAAATAAAAAAACAAACAAACAAAAACAAAACAAAACAAAACAAAACGGAAAAAAAAAAACCGCTTGTACGGGATTCGAACCAACAACCTCTGCGAAATTGGTGAATTGCCGTAACATCCGCGCTTGTTGGTTCGTGACATATCCGTGACTGATGAACAAGTGAGAATGAATATTAGGTAAACACGCTGCCGAATTTTAACACAGAAATCACTTTTGCGTTGATCGCCTCGGTTTTTTGCTTCTATGGAGGCTAATAAACTACAGCAAAAAGTATTCTCACGCGAGATAAACATTTGTGCGCGACTACAGTCATTGTGATGAGACAATCCATCACGCGTGATAAAGGGATTGAATTTCATGCAAATTTTTTTACGTTTTGGAGCCAAGTTAATTTCACAAAAGAGTTAAGTATTTCTGTCAAATTCTTTCACTGTCGTCATTTACGTTAATTTTAATAAGATTTTCATTCCATTGTTTTCCACTTGACGATGAAAATGAATCCATCAAAAACGTTTCAACTGACGAAACCACGCGCAAGTTTTAATTTACTACGCAACACAACGTTCTGAGTAAACGAAACATGACGGAAAACAGCGTACTCTTAGGACTCTTAATTTTTGCTCTAGGACATCTGATTAACTCAAATTTTTGCTGTAGGTCACCAATAGGAGTTGTCTTGGCAAAAAGTTTCTTCAAGTCAAAACAGCCGTCTTTAATATTTTGTGATTTTTCAGCCGTCGGCAAGCTTTTTGCGCACTGATTTAGAATCAACCGAGGTTTTTGTACGCTGGATTTAAGATGTACGCTGTATTTAAGACAAACAACCGACTTTAGCGCTGTGTTATATCGGCCAAAGCCTTTCCGAAAGAACTTAGAGTCAACCAAGGCAACTAGGCGCTGTTTTCGACTTGGCCGAACCCTTAAGTCAAGCTGATTCGGACTAAAACAACCGCGCTTTAACGCTAGCGTTGACGTTAACATCAACACTAACCCTAACCATGTCCCTAACCCTATCCCTAGCCCTAGCCGACGCTCTAGCCCTAATGTTAAGTCCAACCTAAACCCAACAATAACCCTGAATCTCTTCGGAGTGAGTGCTGTTTTCAGGTCGGACAAAATCTTTGCGCGCTGACCTGAGATTAACCAAGGCTACTGTGTGCTGTTTTTTAAGTCAACCACGAATATTGTGCACTGTTTTCGTGCCAAGCGAGCTTGTCGAGTGTTATGATTCAGCAAAAACGACACATTGCGCATTACGTCTAACTGAACAGAAACGTTCTGTGTTCTCTTAAATCGGTTACGAGCATTTGGCGCTTAGTCTTTCACGCAAAGAATACCCATGGGCATCGTTAATTAGCATACTCCACCATACTATTGAAGGGCTCGGAGCATAACCATCCTATGTCGAATTTTGAGTCGTTTTTCGATTTTGCTTGGATTTGTCTGAATTTCTGCATGTGAACTGCAATTCGATGGAAACACATTGTATGGTATTTTTTTGACTGATTCATCCAGAATCCAGAAATGCATTTTTTCTTACTAAGAAGATGTAATGCAACTTGCAAACCACTCCCATGGAAGGTTGGTTTCTTGGTGTACGTAAGAAAAAATGCATTTCTGGATTCTGGATGAATCAGTCAAAAAAATACCATACAATGTGTTTCCATCGAATTGCAGTTCACATGCAGAAATTCAGACAAATCCAAGCAAAATCGAAAAACAACCCAAAATTCGACATAGGATGGTTATGCACCGAGGCCTTCAATTGAAGTGAAGCTCATTTGTATGCGTACCGTATTAATATTCATACGTGAATTATGTGAACATTTGTGAGGAGTACAACTAAAACTGGACGTGAAATGATTGACGGGTAGAAAGGATTGTTTGATAGTGTGACGTAGACTATAAATTTGGCGGTTAAAACATCGATTAAGCTCATCGGATACGAAACTTACGTGAGTGCTGGAGCTGCGGATCGCTACGTATTAACTGCATTATCGGTTTGCCTTCCCGCTTGGTGATCGAAAGACGTCATGAAAAGTCTGGAGATCCGCAAGTTCTTAACGCTTCTGAAAGAATCCAGTTAGCGTTTTCTCTGTGCTTACCAAATCACGATGAGATATTAGCGTTTTGGGGTACAGAGTAGAAGCCAGGCGGAAAAAGTCTGAAAACAACTCTCGCCTCAAAAGCGGCGCGTCGTTGCTAGTCTTGTTCCATTTCTGAAAGGTTGCGGTGCTAAAAGCTGGGAAAGCGAGAGTGGTTTTTGGAGTTAAGGGCGAAAAGTGTATGTTTGAAGAGTTGTTGTTCTTCGCACTTGGAGCAGACAATGATCCCAGAATTCATTGCGGTCAAACAGGGCGCTGTCTGAAGTCAAAAACTCTCGCGCGGGGCGGTGGGTTGGGGAAGATTACTTGTTTTTAGTTAAAACTCTACCTTATAAAATAACTTTGAAAACTGTCTAGCTGCTGCACCGAGGTTTCCATTGTTCATTAATTTTGAAGAGCGCATTTTTTTAAACCAATCGTGACATGAAATCGCAGCTTGCTTTTACTGTTAGCCGTGGAATAGTTAGTCGAACTTCGGAAACGCTACCGAAAATTCATTCGGCTCGAAGTGAAGTCTGCCCGTTTTCGATGAGTATCTTGAACACAATCCATGGAAAAGAGTTGCATTGGCGCGCACGGCAAACATTCAAAGCAATATTAAGCGGTACTCCTCGCGATTCGTCTGTGTGAATCAGATGTACGTAAACAACGGATTATAACGTGAACGATCGCCGCAGTTAGGAACACAACTTAAGCAGTAGTGAAACCAAATAAAAAAACAAACAAACAAAAACAAAACAAAACAAAACAAAACGGAAAAAAAAAAAACCGCTTGTACGGGATTCGAACCAACAACCTCTGCGAAACCGGTGAATTGCCGTAACATCCGCGCTTGTTGGTTCGTGACATATCCGTGACTGATGAACAAGTGAGAATGAATATTAGGTAAACACGCTGCCGAATTTTAACACAGAAATCACTTTTGCGTTGATCGCCTCGGTTTTTTGCTTCTATGGAGGCTAATAAACTACAGCAAAAAGTATTCTCACGCGAGATAAACATTTGTGCGCGACTACAGTCATTGTGATGAGACAATCCATCACGCGTGATAAAGGGATTGAATTTCATGCAAATTTTTTTACGTTTTGGAGCCAAGTTAATTTCACAAAAGAGTTAAGTATTTCTGTCAAATTCTTTCACTGTCGTCATTTACGTTAATTTTAATAAGATTTTCATTCCATTGTTTTCCACTTGACGATGAAAATGAATCCATCAAAAACGTTTCAACTGACGAAACCACGCGCAAGTTTTAATTTACTACGCAACACAACGTTCTGAGTAAACGAAACATGACGGAAAACAGCGTACTCTTAGGACTCTTAATTTTTGCTCTAGGACATCTGATTAACTCAAATTTTTGCTGTAGGTCACCAATAGGAGTTGTCTTGGCAAAAAGTTTCTTCAAGTCAAAACAGCCGTCTTTAATATTTTGTGATTTTTCAGCCGTCGGCAAGCTTTTTGCGCACTGATTTAGAATCAACCGAGGTTTTTGTACGCTGGATTTAAGATGTACGCTGTATTTAAGACAAACAACCGACTTTAGCGCTGTGTTATATCGGCCAAAGCCTTTCCGAAAGAACTTAGAGTCAACCAAGGCAACTAGGCGCTGTTTTCGACTCGGACGAACCCTTAAGTCAAGCTGATTCGGACTAAAACAACCGCGCTTTAACGCTAGCGTTGACGTTAACATCAACACTAACCCTAACCATGTCCCTAACCCTATCCCTAGCCCTAGCCGACGCTCTAGCCCTAATGTTAAGTCCAACCTAAACCCAACAATAACCCTGAATCTCTTCGGAGTGAGTGCTGTTTTCAGGTCGGACAAAATCTTTGCGCGCTGACCTGAGATTAACCAAGGCTACTGTGTGCTGTTTTTTAAGTCAACCACGAATATTGTGCACTGTTTTCGTGCCAAGCGAGCTTGTCGAGTGTTATGATTCAGCAAAAACGACACATTGCGCATTACGTCTAACTGAACAGAAACGTTCTGTGTTCTCTTAAATCGGTTACGAGCATTTGGCGCTTAGTCTTTCACGCAAAGAATACCCATGGGCATTCGTTAATTAGCATACTCCACCATACTATTGAAGGGCTCGGAGCATAACCATCCTATGTCGAATTTTGAGTCGTTTTTCGATTTTGCTTGGATTTGTCTGAATTTCTGCATGTGAACTGCAATTCGATGGAAACACATTGTATGGTATTTTTTTGACTGATTCATCCAGAATCCAGAAATGCATTTTTTCTTACTAAGAAGATGTAATGCAACTTGCAAACCACTCCCATGGAAGGTTGGTTTCTTGGTGTACGTAAGAAAAAATGCATTTCTGGATTCTGGATGAATCAGTCAAAAAAATACCATACAATGTGTTTCCATCGAATTGCAGTTCACATGCAGAAATTCAGACAAATCCAAGCAAAATCGAAAAACAACCCAAAATTCGACATAGGATGGTTATGCACCGAGGCCTTCAATTGAAGTGAAGCTCATTTGTATGCGTACCGTATTAATATTCATACGTGAATTATGTGAACATTTGTGAGGAGTACAACTAAAACTGGACGTGAAATGATTGACGGGTAGAAAGGATTGTTTGATAGTGTGACGTAGACTATAAATTTGGCGGTTAAAACATCGATTAAGCTCATCGGATACGAAACTTACGTGAGTGCTGGAGCTGCGGATCGCTACGTATTAACTGCATTATCGGTTTGCCTTCCCGCTTGGTGATCGAAAGACGTCATGAAAAGTCTGGAGATCCGCAAGTTCTTAACGCTTCTGAAAGAATCCAGTTAGCGTTTTCTCTGTGCTTACCAAATCACGATGAGATATTAGCGTTTTGGGGTACAGAGTAGAAGCCAGGCGGAAAAAGTCTGAAAACAACTCTCGCCTCAAAAGCGGCGCGTCGTTGCTAGTCTTGTTCCATTTCTGAAAGGTTGCGGTGCTAAAAGCTGGGAAAGCGAGAGTGGTTTTTGGAGTTAAGGGCGAAAAGTGTATGTTTGAAGAGTTGTTGTTCTTCGCACTTGGAGCAGACAATGATCCCAGAATTCATTGCGGTCAAACAGGGCGCTGTCTGAAGTCAAAAACTCTCGCGCGGGGCGGTGGGTTGGGGAAGATTACTTGTTTTTAGTTAAAACTCTACCTTATAAAATAACTTTGAAAACTGTCTAGCTGCTGCACCGAGGTTTCCATTGTTCATTAATTTTGAAGAGCGCATTTTTTTAAACCAATCGTGACATGAAATCGCAGCTTGCTTTTACTGTTAGCCGTGGAATAGTTAGTCGAACTTCGGAAACGCTACCGAAAATTCATTCGGCTCGAAGTGAAGTCTGCCCGTTTTCGATGAGTATCTTGAACACAATCCATGGAAAAGAGTTGCATTGGCGCGCACGGCAAACATTCAAAGCAATATTAAGCGGTACTCCTCGCGATTCGTCTGTGTGAATCAGATGTACGTAAACAACGGATTATAACGTGAACGATCGCCGCAGTTAGGAACACAACTTAAGCAGTAGTGAAACCAAATAAAAAAACAAACAAACAAAAACAAAACAAAACAAAACAAAACGGAAAAAAAAAAACCGCTTGTACGGGATTCGAACCAACAACCTCTGCGAAATTGGTGAATTGCCGTAACATCCGCGCTTGTTGGTTCGTGACATATCCGTGACTGATGAACAAGTGAGAATGAATATTAGGTAAACACGCTGCCGAATTTTAACACAGAAATCACTTTTGCGTTGATCGCCTCGGTTTTTTGCTTCTATGGAGGCTAATAAACTACAGCAAAAAGTATTCTCACGCGAGATAAACATTTGTGCGCGACTACAGTCATTGTGATGAGACAATCCATCACGCGTGATAAAGGGATTGAATTTCATGCAAATTTTTTTACGTTTTGGAGCCAAGTTAATTTCACAAAAGAGTTAAGTATTTCTGTCAAATTCTTTCACTGTCGTCATTTACGTTAATTTTAATAAGATTTTCATTCCATTGTTTTCCACTTGACGATGAAAATGAATCCATCAAAAACGTTTCAACTGACGAAACCACGCGCAAGTTTTAATTTACTACGCAACACAACGTTCTGAGTAAACGAAACATGACGGAAAACAGCGTACTCTTAGGACTCTTAATTTTTGCTCTAGGACATCTGATTAACTCAAATTTTTGCTGTAGGTCACCAATAGGAGTTGTCTTGGCAAAAAGTTTCTTCAAGTCAAAACAGCCGTCTTTAATATTTTGTGATTTTTCAGCCGTCGGCAAGCTTTTTGCGCACTGATTTAGAATCAACCGAGGTTTTTGTACGCTGGATTTAAGATGTACGCTGTATTTAAGACAAACAACCGACTTTAGCGCTGTGTTATATCGGCCAAAGCCTTTCCGAAAGAACTTAGAGTCAACCAAGGCAACTAGGCGCTGTTTTCGACTTCGGACGAACCCTTAAGTCAAGCTGATTCGGACTAAAACAACCGCGCTTTAACGCTAGCGTTGACGTTAACATCAACACTAACCCTAACCATGTCCCTAACCCTATCCCTAGCCCTAGCCGACGCTCTAGCCCTAATGTTAAGTCCAACCTAAACCCAACAATAACCCTGAATCTCTTCGGAGTGAGTGCTGTTTTCAGGTCGGACAAAATCTTTGCGCGCTGACCTGAGATTAACCAAGGCTACTGTGTGCTGTTTTTTAAGTCAACCACGAATATTGTGCACTGTTTTCGTGCCAAGCGAGCTTGTCGAGTGTTATGATTCAGCAAAAACGACACATTGCGCATTACGTCTAACTGAACAGAAACGTTCTGTGTTCTCTTAAATCGGTTACGAGCATTTGGCGCTTAGTCTTTCACGCAAAGAATACCCATGGGCATCGTTAATTAGCATACTCCACCATACTATTGAAGGGCTCGGAGCATAACCATCCTATGTCGAATTTTGAGTCGTTTTTCGATTTTGCTTGGATTTGTCTGAATTTCTGCATGTGAACTGCAATTCGATGGAAACACATTGTATGGTATTTTTTTGACTGATTCATCCAGAATCCAGAAATGCATTTTTTCTTACTAAGAAGATGTAATGCAACTTGCAAACCACTCCCATGGAAGGTTGGTTTCTTGGTGTACGTAAGAAAAAATGCATTTCTGGATTCTGGATGAATCAGTCAAAAAAATACCATACAATGTGTTTCCATCGAATTGCAGTTCACATGCAGAAATTCAGACAAATCCAAGCAAAATCGAAAAACAACCCAAAATTCGACATAGGATGGTTATGCACCGAGGCCTTCAATTGAAGTGAAGCTCATTTGTATGCGTACCGTATTAATATTCATACGTGAATTATGTGAACATTTGTGAGGAGTACAACTAAAACTGGACGTGAAATGATTGACGGGTAGAAAGGATTGTTTGATAGTGTGACGTAGACTATAAATTTGGCGGTTAAAACATCGATTAAGCTCATCGGATACGAAACTTACGTGAGTGCTGGAGCTGCGGATCGCTACGTATTAACTGCATTATCGGTTTGCCTTCCCGCTTGGTGATCGAAAGACGTCATGAAAAGTCTGGAGATCCGCAAGTTCTTAACGCTTCTGAAAGAATCCAGTTAGCGTTTTCTCTGTGCTTACCAAATCACGATGAGATATTAGCGTTTTGGGGTACAGAGTAGAAGCCAGGCGGAAAAAGTCTGAAAACAACTCTCGCCTCAAAAGCGGCGCGTCGTTGCTAGTCTTGTTCCATTTCTGAAAGGTTGCGGTGCTAAAAGCTGGGAAAGCGAGAGTGGTTTTTGGAGTTAAGGGCGAAAAGTGTATGTTTGAAGAGTTGTTGTTCTTCGCACTTGGAGCAGACAATGATCCCAGAATTCATTGCGGTCAAACAGGGCGCTGTCTGAAGTCAAAAACTCTCGCGCGGGGCGGTGGGTTGGGGAAGATTACTTGTTTTTAGTTAAAACTCTACCTTATAAAATAACTTTGAAAACTGTCTAGCTGCTGCACCGAGGTTTCCATTGTTCATTAATTTTGAAGAGCGCATTTTTTTAAACCAATCGTGACATGAAATCGCAGCTTGCTTTTACTGTTAGCCGTGGAATAGTTAGTCGAACTTCGGAAACGCTACCGAAAATTCATTCGGCTCGAAGTGAAGTCTGCCCGTTTTCGATGAGTATCTTGAACACAATCCATGGAAAAGAGTTGCATTGGCGCGCACGGCAAACATTCAAAGCAATATTAAGCGGTACTCCTCGCGATTCGTCTGTGTGAATCAGATGTACGTAAACAACGGATTATAACGTGAACGATCGCCGCAGTTAGGAACACAACTTAAGCAGTAGTGAAACCAAATAAAAAACAAACAAACAAAAACAAAACAAAACAAAACAAAACGGAAAAAAAAAACCGCTTGTACGGGATTCGAACCAACAACCTCTGCGAAACCGGTGAATTGCCGTAACATCCGCGCTTGTTGGTTCGTGACATATCCGTGACTGATGAACAAGTGAGAATGAATATTAGGTAAACACGCTGCCGAATTTTAACACAGAAATCACTTTTGCGTTGATCGCCTCGGTTTTTTGCTTCTATGGAGGCTAATAAACTACAGCAAAAAGTATTCTCACGCGAGATAAACATTTGTGCGCGACTACAGTCATTGTGATGAGACAATCCATCACGCGTGATAAAGGGATTGAATTTCATGCAAATTTTTTTACGTTTTGGAGCCAAGTTAATTTCACAAAAGAGTTAAGTATTTCTGTCAAATTCTTTCACTGTCGTCATTTACGTTAATTTTAATAAGATTTTCATTCCATTGTTTTCCACTTGACGATGAAAATGAATCCATCAAAAACGTTTCAACTGACGAAACCACGCGCAAGTTTTAATTTACTACGCAACACAACGTTCTGAGTAAACGAAACATGACGGAAAACAGCGTACTCTTAGGACTCTTAATTTTTGCTCTAGGACATCTGATTAACTCAAATTTTTGCTGTAGGTCACCAATAGGAGTTGTCTTGGCAAAAAGTTTCTTCAAGTCAAAACAGCCGTCTTTAATATTTTGTGATTTTTCAGCCGTCGGCAAGCTTTTTGCGCACTGATTTAGAATCAACCGAGGTTTTTGTACGCTGGATTTAAGATGTACGCTGTATTTAAGACAAACAACCGACTTTAGCGCTGTGTTATATCGGCCAAAGCCTTTCCGAAAGAACTTAGAGTCAACCAAGGCAACTAGGCGCTGTTTTCGACTCGGCGAACCCTTAAGTCAAGCTGATTCGGACTAAAACAACCGCGCTTTAACGCTAGCGTTGACGTTAACATCAACACTAACCCTAACCATGTCCCTAACCCTATCCCTAGCCCTAGCCGACGCTCTAGCCCTAATGTTAAGTCCAACCTAAACCCAACAATAACCCTGAATCTCTTCGGAGTGAGTGCTGTTTTCAGGTCGGACAAAATCTTTGCGCGCTGACCTGAGATTAACCAAGGCTACTGTGTGCTGTTTTTTAAGTCAACCACGAATATTGTGCACTGTTTTCGTGCCAAGCGAGCTTGTCGAGTGTTATGATTCAGCAAAAACGACACATTGCGCATTACGTCTAACTGAACAGAAACGTTCTGTGTTCTCTTAAATCGGTTACGAGCATTTGGCGCTTAGTCTTTCACGCAAAGAATACCCATGGGCATTGTTAATTAGCATACTCCACCATACTATTGAAGGGCTCGGAGCATAACCATCCTATGTCGAATTTTGAGTCGTTTTTCGATTTTGCTTGGATTTGTCTGAATTTCTGCATGTGAACTGCAATTCGATGGAAACACATTGTATGGTATTTTTTTGACTGATTCATCCAGAATCCAGAAATGCATTTTTTCTTACTAAGAAGATGTAATGCAACTTGCAAACCACTCCCATGGAAGGTTGGTTTCTTGGTGTACGTAAGAAAAAATGCATTTCTGGATTCTGGATGAATCAGTCAAAAAAATACCATACAATGTGTTTCCATCGAATTGCAGTTCACATGCAGAAATTCAGACAAATCCAAGCAAAATCGAAAAACAACCCAAAATTCGACATAGGATGGTTATGCACCGAGGCCTTCAATTGAAGTGAAGCTCATTTGTATGCGTACCGTATTAATATTCATACGTGAATTATGTGAACATTTGTGAGGAGTACAACTAAAACTGGACGTGAAATGATTGACGGGTAGAAAGGATTGTTTGATAGTGTGACGTAGACTATAAATTTGGCGGTTAAAACATCGATTAAGCTCATCGGATACGAAACTTACGTGAGTGCTGGAGCTGCGGATCGCTACGTATTAACTGCATTATCGGTTTGCCTTCCCGCTTGGTGATCGAAAGACGTCATGAAAAGTCTGGAGATCCGCAAGTTCTTAACGCTTCTGAAAGAATCCAGTTAGCGTTTTCTCTGTGCTTACCAAATCACGATGAGATATTAGCGTTTTGGGGTACAGAGTAGAAGCCAGGCGGAAAAAGTCTGAAAACAACTCTCGCCTCAAAAGCGGCGCGTCGTTGCTAGTCTTGTTCCATTTCTGAAAGGTTGCGGTGCTAAAAGCTGGGAAAGCGAGAGTGGTTTTTGGAGTTAAGGGCGAAAAGTGTATGTTTGAAGAGTTGTTGTTCTTCGCACTTGGAGCAGACAATGATCCCAGAATTCATTGCGGTCAAACAGGGCGCTGTCTGAAGTCAAAAACTCTCGCGCGGGGCGGTGGGTTGGGGAAGATTACTTGTTTTTAGTTAAAACTCTACCTTATAAAATAACTTTGAAAACTGTCTAGCTGCTGCACCGAGGTTTCCATTGTTCATTAATTTTGAAGAGCGCATTTTTTTAAACCAATCGTGACATGAAATCGCAGCTTGCTTTTACTGTTAGCCGTGGAATAGTTAGTCGAACTTCGGAAACGCTACCGAAAATTCATTCGGCTCGAAGTGAAGTCTGCCCGTTTTCGATGAGTATCTTGAACACAATCCATGGAAAAGAGTTGCATTGGCGCGCACGGCAAACATTCAAAGCAATATTAAGCGGTACTCCTCGCGATTCGTCTGTGTGAATCAGATGTACGTAAACAACGGATTATAACGTGAACGATCGCCGCAGTTAGGAACACAACTTAAGCAGTAGTGAAACCAAATAAAAAAACAAACAAACAAAAACAAAACAAAACAAAACAAAACGGAAAAAAAAAAACCGCTTGTACGGGATTCGAACCAACAACCTCTGCGAAATTGGTGAATTGCCGTAACATCCGCGCTTGTTGGTTCGTGACATATCCGTGACTGATGAACAAGTGAGAATGAATATTAGGTAAACACGCTGCCGAATTTTAACACAGAAATCACTTTTGCGTTGATCGCCTCGGTTTTTTGCTTCTATGGAGGCTAATAAACTACAGCAAAAAGTATTCTCACGCGAGATAAACATTTGTGCGCGACTACAGTCATTGTGATGAGACAATCCATCACGCGTGATAAAGGGATTGAATTTCATGCAAATTTTTTTACGTTTTGGAGCCAAGTTAATTTCACAAAAGAGTTAAGTATTTCTGTCAAATTCTTTCACTGTCGTCATTTACGTTAATTTTAATAAGATTTTCATTCCATTGTTTTCCACTTGACGATGAAAATGAATCCATCAAAAACGTTTCAACTGACGAAACCACGCGCAAGTTTTAATTTACTACGCAACACAACGTTCTGAGTAAACGAAACATGACGGAAAACAGCGTACTCTTAGGACTCTTAATTTTTGCTCTAGGACATCTGATTAACTCAAATTTTTGCTGTAGGTCACCAATAGGAGTTGTCTTGGCAAAAAGTTTCTTCAAGTCAAAACAGCCGTCTTTAATATTTTGTGATTTTTCAGCCGTCGGCAAGCTTTTTGCGCACTGATTTAGAATCAACCGAGGTTTTTGTACGCTGGATTTAAGATGTACGCTGTATTTAAGACAAACAACCGACTTTAGCGCTGTGTTATATCGGCCAAAGCCTTTCCGAAAGAACTTAGAGTCAACCAAGGCAACTAGGCGCTGTTTTCGACTTGGCCGAACCCTTAAGTCAAGCTGATTCGGACTAAAACAACCGCGCTTTAACGCTAGCGTTGACGTTAACATCAACACTAACCCTAACCATGTCCCTAACCCTATCCCTAGCCCTAGCCGACGCTCTAGCCCTAATGTTAAGTCCAACCTAAACCCAACAATAACCCTGAATCTCTTCGGAGTGAGTGCTGTTTTCAGGTCGGACAAAATCTTTGCGCGCTGACCTGAGATTAACCAAGGCTACTGTGTGCTGTTTTTTAAGTCAACCACGAATATTGTGCACTGTTTTCGTGCCAAGCGAGCTTGTCGAGTGTTATGATTCAGCAAAAACGACACATTGCGCATTACGTCTAACTGAACAGAAACGTTCTGTGTTCTCTTAAATCGGTTACGAGCATTTGGCGCTTAGTCTTTCACGCAAAGAATACCCATGGGCATCGTTAATTAGCATACTCCACCATACTATTGAAGGGCTCGGAGCATAACCATCCTATGTCGAATTTTGAGTCGTTTTTCGATTTTGCTTGGATTTGTCTGAATTTCTGCATGTGAACTGCAATTCGATGGAAACACATTGTATGGTATTTTTTTGACTGATTCATCCAGAATCCAGAAATGCATTTTTTCTTACTAAGAAGATGTAATGCAACTTGCAAACCACTCCCATGGAAGGTTGGTTTCTTGGTGTACGTAAGAAAAAATGCATTTCTGGATTCTGGATGAATCAGTCAAAAAAATACCATACAATGTGTTTCCATCGAATTGCAGTTCACATGCAGAAATTCAGACAAATCCAAGCAAAATCGAAAAACAACCCAAAATTCGACATGGGATGGTTATGCACCGAGGCCTTCAATTGAAGGGCTTGGTGGAAAACTATGCTAAGTGGATTTTTAGGTGAACATGTTTTTTGGCCTGTGTTTTCTTGAAGACTAAGCGCAAAGCAGCGAAAAAAAATACAGGGCAATGTTAAACACATAAAACAAGCCGTATGCAAAAAAAAAAAAACAAAAAAAAAACAAACAAAAAAAAAAACAGCGATTTTGGAGCAAAATAAAAAAAAGTCCCAAAAATCCACTTAGCATAGTTTTCCACCAAGCCCTTCAATTTAAAATCCAAGCATACTATCAAAGAAACAAAAAGCTGAACAGCCTATACAAAATTAGAATACAAGAAAACAAGAAAGAGAGACTTTGTGATAGACTACAACAAAATGAGCTTACCATGGGTGCTTTCCTTTTGAATGGAAAAACTGGGAAGAATTTTCAGTCAAAAGGAACAGGGCAATTCCTCAATCAAAGCGAGAAAAAGGAAATACCTCGAAAGATATTACCTTTTTTCCGAAAACATTCCACTGGAATGAACCCGTTCCATTTGAATTCTTTCCGGAATTACTGGGTTTTCCATCCAAATGGAAAGCACCCCAGTACTTAAAGGGAATCTCTGTTCTTACAACAAATTGAACCTAAACTGTTGGAAATAATTACTAATTTATAACGTGGGAATAGCATTTCAAGTGCAAAAAAATGGGTATCATTAATGCCTTTTTTCACTTTTAAATTTCCTGGGGGCCACCATTTTTTTTTTTGTGACGTCAATGCCTTGTAGCTATTGTCAGGGAGTAAAAAATGAAGCAGAAGATCTTTTGTGTTAAACAATTGGGCAATGCAGTGATGTTGGTTTTTGAGGTAGTTTTTCAAGAACAGTTAATGTTGCAGTTGCAAGGATTGGCCTAAAAACCAAAGGAAAACAAAGTAAGTCATCAAAACGTGTTACTTTGCCTCAAACGATCCGGAGAGAGAATGACAGCAGTATCCACATCAGAAAACATACAACGCGAACAAACAGGCTAATCTCACCACACCAGACTTGCTTTCAACGCCGGCAATGTCAATTTCCATGATTTCGAGAAAAAACAGGCACCTAAATTCTTCTCTCCACGTTGTATCAACGCGTTGTCTGCACATGGGAAACAATGGCGGGCGTCCGGGTAAGCGAGATTGTTGTGATGAGTTGTATGCAAATTAGTGCCAGCCAGTCCCTATTGCGCATGTGCCACAGCTGACATAGTCCCTTTAACTAGGTGAATGATTAAGGTACATGAACAACATAACTGTAGTTGACAAGGAGTGTTGCGTTCCCATTGGGCAAGTAATATTTAAGTGGGGGTAAGTGAAAACTGAAATTTTCTGGCCCACTGGGCAAATGCTTTTCAATAATAATTTTTTTTCCTGGCCTGACTAGATGTATTTACTAGGAGATGAAGTTTTACTCTCCTTCAGGACTTCTTGGGTGACATTCTATGTTAATTAAAATGGTATTATTTTGCAGGTTGTGTCCACTGTGTTACTCAATCTTACTCCAGCAGGGCCAAGCTCCTGAACATGCAGGGAAGAGCTAAGATAGCAGGAAAGGTGTGGTACATGTATTTGTGATTCATATGTATGCAGAAAAAGATGCCGCTCTCAGGGAATCTTGGGCTTTCTGCACAATCAAGCAAAACAAAACAGTGACAGGTTCATGTTTATCTATTAAATTGAAGACTACATGCAAAAATTCGGTTGCCTCACAGCTCCTATAAGCTCTAAATTATAGTGGCTGGGATAGTGTCGCAGCCCTGTTGTTTTAATGCTGCAGGTCCATTGTTTGTTTTGTTTGTTTGTTTCGTTTGTTGTCTTGTCTCACCTGAAGGGTGGTCTCCAATCAGGTGAGTCCTTGTAAGAGCTCCATGGTGACCCCAAAAATTCAGCTGATTCTGAGCAAAGTGGAATTTTCCTTGGACAATTTTGTCATAGATCCCCTGCAGCTACTTTGATGGAAAAATCAATAGTAACTGTGCAGTGTACATGTATAGTGGGTGTGCTACAACAGCCGGAGACTACTGCTACTTTTTGCATAGCCTCAGCTGCTTAAAAAATAGTGAAAGCCTGTGTTTTGGTGGACTCTTAACTTTACAAAATGTACCGTTGGTAAGATTAAGCACAGCAGTGAAGTTCTAATAATCGTTTTGTTTTGTAGAACTGGATAACTGGCAAACCTAAACATCAGTTTCTTGGAATTCCATTGCTTAAGGGTGATGACATGTCGGAGGCTGAGGTTTGTGCTGAAACACTTGATACTACAGTAACTGTGTAAATGGTGGTACTGTAAATGAGCTAGTTGGAGTAGTGAAAACTATTGTCCATGACTGGTTAGTCACGTTGTAACATAACTGTCCAGCTAATCGTCCTCGCAAAGTACAGCAAGGGATGCAGCTCAACAAGGGTGAACTGAAAACATAATACAAGGCGCCTCTGTCTGCTGCTATAGGGTTCATGTACATGTATGAGCTTGGAGCACAGCCTACAGCCAGCTTGAATAAGCTGTATGCTAGTTTTTGCTGAGGGAGGAAAACATGGAGTACCCAGAGAAAAACCCTCAGCCCACTTATGGCACCATCCAGGATTTGAACCTGGGCCAGATTGGTGGGAGGTGAGCACTCTCACCACTGCATTATCTCTGCTCCCTTAAACAGTGGACTTAAACTTTAATTGTCTAGAGTGCTCTGTATCATTCACCTAGATTTGCTGATTTTCACAACACATTTTGTTATTTTGTAGTTATATTACTACCGGAGAGTGTGTTAGTCAATTAAAAGCTGTGTTGCTTATAGATGTGTACAGCAAATAATGTTCTGCTATTTGTCTTCATACACTGCTCTATAGGTTGTAATTCGCCAGAGTGAGCTGTTGTGTGGAGTGTTGGACAAAGCCCATTATGGCCCCACTCCATTCAGCTTGGTGCACTGCTGCAATGAGGTATCACTTGTAACTGTTTACCTTGGCTGCGTACAACACTAATGGTGCAGTCCATCAGTCAGACGATCTGCACAGCCAGACTGACCATAATTGAATTGATTGGGTTGTTGCACATTCTGAATGGCGTGTCCCACTTTTTAGGAATTTAATGGACTGTGATATCACTTCAAATTAAATTGGTGTATTATTGGTGTAGTGGTGTATTAGGTGGGTTGGTCATTTCTGACAAATGGAGAGTGCTAAGAACTTTTCATTCAAGACTTACATACAGTTCAGGCATCCACTGTAAGTCTTGGGAAAACCAAAACACTTTGTTGTGAGCATAGTTAAAGGAGCTATGTCAAGAGTTTTTAATAGTACTTTGAAAGAGATATTGGAAGCAAAGAAAACTCAAAAATAATGGTTCAGTTTGTTCCAAATTTCTTAACCAGTTTAGCAAAACTATAAACAAGCCTACAAAATTTCAAAAATATATCTATATTAAATTGAGAAAAAAGTGTCAAAGTGTTTTTTCACAAGATGTCACTTTGACACTTTTTTCTCAATTTAATATATATTTGTGTTTGAAATTTTGTATTGATTTAAGTGTCACGCATCTACATGCACTGAAGAGAACATGTTTTTCATTTTTGTTCATCCTGAACATTATAAATGAGCCTATCTGGCTTAGGATGGCATGGATTAAAATGGATTGCAACTTGAAAACATTGGGCCAACTTTCGTTTGCCTCCCCTTTGAGAACATAGCTTGATCTCTTTCTTTTGATGTTCTAGGCACGTTTTGGTGCTGAGCAATGGTGCGTAGATTCCTTGGTTTTAATTTGACCTCCAAAACATAAAAAATCACCATGATGACACAGCCCCTTTAAGGCATAGTTAGTGTTCACACAAGTTAATGAATGGCTCAAACAGGCGCGGATCTACACCGGTTCCCGCCTTTTTTACGGAAATCGGTCAGATTTTTTTAAAATTATTATTTATAATAATAAAAGCAAATGTCCAAGTCACTACCTCACTAATGAAAAAAAGTTTGATTTGCGATTTTTCAAAGACAGTCCCACTCACTGCAACTGAAAAATATCTTGTCCAGTGACTCAAAAGCTCACGAATTGACATCTTAGGGCGTTAAAATCCATTTTTTTCGGGAGAGGATGCTCCCAGGCCCTCCCTAGTTGGTTGTTCCTGTTATTGGAAAACTGTTTCCGTTTTTCCTTGTTGTACGCTTGGGAAGTATGATCCCAAGATGAGATGAAATTTTGTTTTCAATTGTTACTTTTGTACTTTTTTACTAATCACATTTGGAACTGCATGTACTGCACTTCCGAGTACATTGTACTCCATGTACTTTGCAAACACTAGATACAGTGGCATTGCTGAATTCAAATCACCAACTGTCTGAGTTTCCTTTCAGTTATATGGTGGAGCAGTGGCTGGCGATCTTCTCACGGCTTTAGCCAGAGTATTCACTGCATCGCTACAGTTTCATGGCTTCACTCTTGGTGTTGAGGACATTCTGGTGAAGGAAAAGGCTGACAAGAAAAGGCACAAGTTGATGAAAAAGGGAAGAGCTGCTGGAGATGAAGCGGCTATTGAAGCTCTTGGTCTGCCTGAGGATTGTGAAAGGTAAAATAATCTACAGCTGTACTTGACGTACGTAAAGAAAGGTTTTACATGTCTGTTAAACACTCAAAGCAAACACTTAAGGTTATAAAGTGCAGCTTGAAGATAACGAAACCCAAACTTAGTCACTGCTGCTTATAACGCTTATATGCAAACGCGTAAACGAGTTTTGAAACACGCAGATTCGCGTTAATTCATACGCAGAAAGGCTCGTTAGTCATTGTTTCACTGCAGATTTTGACTAGCCTAAATAGCATGGGTATGGTACCACATGTGTAATATTATTTTCTTGCATTTCATCTGCGTCTGCGTTGTTCGCTTATCTTCGAGGCGCACCTTACATTGTGTAGCAACTGAGATTGTTCACATCTCCTTGCAGTTTGCTGTAAGGCATACTTAATCAAGGGACAGTGTCAGTATTTGCTTCAGACTGTAAGATTGAATATCCTTCTACTTCTATTTATTAGAAAACGTATGCAGTAAAAAAATAAAGCCTGAATTATATTTTTTTTTCTCCAATACAACCTGCCCCTCATACCCTTGAAGATTATTGTTTGGGGGGTCAGCGGCATTGACACAAGTATTTGAGCCATTTTCAATTGAGCATCGAAAGTAAATTGCGTTTTGCTTTGGTTTTGCATTGCTTCGTTCTGTGATTGGGCAGCAAAACTCGCGCCACTGTCTCAACCAATGAGAAGGTAAGACCAAAACCAATCGTAAGACCAGCGCGCTCGAATTTTCCCGTGCTTTTTGTCGGTTACGATGAATTTCTTCGTATTCTGATTGGCTTGTTGTACTGTTTTGGTCTGTAATGATTGGGTAGAGTAATTGCTTTGGTTTTGGTTTTACAATACTCGATTGAAAACCGCTTTAAGTACGTTAAAAAGGTTTCAGTATGGCACACTGAGGATAGTATCTGTGTAAAGTTTCCCAGAGTAAAAGGATTAGTAAAAAAGGAATGGGGTTGAGACACGTGTGAGGAGCGCTTAATTCCTGGCTGGATGTACAACAGAAATGGTGATACGTGTCTGGACTACTGATAACTTAAATGTGGTTGGTGACAGGTCAGTTCTGGAGCAGAAGCTACAGGAAGTTCACCACAGTAAAGATGGCAGTGATATGAAGCAACTCGACCTGAGTATGAAGAAAAAGACAGACCACTACCAAGACCTCATCAATAAAGCCTGCATTCCTCTGGGTCTACTCAAAAGATTTCCCGACAACAATCTCCAGCTGATGGTGCAGTCTGGAGCTAAGGGATCATCTGTGAACTGTATGCAGATATCCTGTCTTCTGGGGCAGATTGAACTGGAGGGGCGTCGCCCTCCAATCATGCTCAGCGGAAGGTCTCTGCCTTCCTTCCTGCCATATGACACCTCCCCCAGGGCTGGCGGTTTTGTTGATGGACGTTTCCTGACTGGGATAAGGCCCCAGGAGTATTTCTTTCACTGTATGGCTGGAAGAGAGGTACAAATGTAATTTGTATATATTTGCTGCCCACTTTTAAGAATGCGTGCAAAAGAAACAAAGACATCTGGTAATTTTACCTTGTGTCGTAGAGCTGCATGTCAATTGATCTTGATAAGACGAGAAAAGGGAAAATTTTAAAGGATAAAATCTTCGTTTTTCGATATACAAAACATGTTTTGGCGGGTACCATCTCACATAATTAAATTAATTATATAGAACTACATTTAGTTAGAATTGCTCATGTAGACACTGACGAAACAATTAGGACGTGTAAACTGTATGAGAACTAAATTTAAAAAAAGTTTTAATTTATAATTGACATGTTCCAGTTGCTACTTTAATGTTGGCTTTTCTCCGTATGTATGAAAAGAATCCAAAACACACACAAGTCTTTTAAACTTCAGTCTGTAATTGTTATCACAGTGGTTCGCATATGTTGTCTCGTCGTTAACAAAAGGTTTATTCTGCAGGGCCTCGTTGATACAGCAGTAAAAACAAGTCGCAGTGGATACCTACAGCGGTGCCTTATCAAACACCTGGAAGGTCTGCAAGTCAGTTATGATCTGACCGTGCGGGACAGTGATGGATCGGTAGTGCAGTTCTACTATGGTGAGGATGGCTTGGATGTCATGAAAACTTCTTTCTTGTCGGAGAAGCAGTTTCCTTTCATGGCAGCCAATTTCAAGGTTTGTAGACTTCTTTATAATTATAACAAGGTTCAGTTTGGGTTCAGTAGTATTCGTGTAGCTGTGAAGGGTTTTGTATGTATGGACACAGAGAACGAGTAATCCCTAATTTTTTCTTAGGGGTGAAGTGAGCGAAACACGCGCTTGCGCACGTTAATTGCCTCCCGCGCAACACGTTACGTGGGGAGAAATTTTTCGCGCTCGCCTCGCGTGTTTCGTTCAATTACGTTATGGTAATGATCTACCATCGTGAATACAGTAGAACACAGTTTGAACCGTTATGTTGAGAAACTGGAACTTCTGTTTCTCTGTCTACTTGAACACATCTCATTGTGTTGCTGGCACTTAAACATTTTTAAAATACGATTTATGACCAAACGCTGTTCAGAGCTCTGTTTCCCAGCTTTACTTTTTGATTGCATAGACGTTCCTGCAGCAAATCAATCCTAAAGAGCTTCTCCCACACCTGGAGTCAGATAAAGCAGCGAAGCTGGAGAGAAAGGTACGCCTCTATCTGTTTGTCAATTATCCAGCGAACGTACCATTAAAAACATCCGCTTTTAAAATGGTTACTTTACAGAAACGTGTTTGGTTCTTGTGATTCATTTGGTTGGACTTGGATGGTGCCTTCTTTACTTCGCATACACTGTGATTTTCTCTAGTTTTCATTCATTGACGACTGGTACTGGAATAAAATTATATACAATATTTAAAGAGGGGAGCAGGGATGGCGCAGTGGTGAGAGCACTCGCCTTCACTAATTGACTCGACGTCATATGTGGTTGAGTTATGTTTGGTTCTCGCTTCCACTAATGACTCGACGTCATATGTGGGTTGAGTTTGTTGTGGTTCTCTACTCTGCTCCAAGAGGTTTTTCTCCGGGTTCTCCGGTTTTCCCCTCTCCTCAAAAACCAACACTTCTCAATTCCAATTCGATCCGGAATGCTCGGACGTTTAATACATGAGCCCCCGGCTTGGGAGATTGGGCAAACACTTCCTACGCTATCGTGCGTAAAATTGATTTCATAAAAAAGGCTGTCTTAGTCGACTTAATTGTCAAGTTAGTTGATTTATCAATGGATAACTTATCCTTAGTCCCAGTGTTATACAGTAGACGCGACTATCATTAGTTCGCTGTTGAAAATAGTCCGAGAAATAACTTAGGGCTTGCCCATCAAGACAATTCTTTATAAGCTTTGGCTTGTAAAGTAATGTAAACTTGTAAACTTCTTCAACCTCTCAGACTGAAGAAAGATCCTTTTTACGATCACACGGTCATCGGCTTTTCATGGTCCTTAAGGAGAGTTAATTCTTTTGGGGACAGGGCCTTCGCCCATGCTGGATCAATGCTGTTCAACTCTTTCCAGTGGATTTATGATTCCCATCCAATGTCTCTCATATAAAGCGGTTTTTAATTGAACATCGAAAGTAATTCCGTTTGCTTTGATTTTGCATGCTTCGCTCTGTGATTGGCCAGAAAAACTCACGCCACTTTCTCAACCAATGAGAGGCAAAACCAAAACAACTCGTGATTTGCACGCGCACATTTTCCCGCGCTTTGCGCCGTTTACGTGTAATTGCTTTGTATTCTGATTGGCTCATTGCGCTGTTTGTGTCGTCTGTGATTGGCTGGAGAAATTGCTTTGGTTTTGGTTTTGAGGCACTCAATTGAAACGCGCTCTATGGAGCTGTCATTGATTGTTTGTTGGATCAGTTGAGTGACCACTGACTACGTCTGACTACATATGTTTTGCTTGTTTAGGTCAACAAATGGAAGAAAAAGCATGAAGATGATCAACATAGAAGAACTTCACCATTCCTCCACTTCGCAAAAGACACATCTAAAGAAATAAAAGATCAAAAAACGGTCGAGACATCACAAAAGTATGGACGCACCAAGGTATGTTACCTCAAATATTTAAGCAAAGTTTTAGTTGATGTAGCTGGCCTAACAACCACTTCAGTGCTTTAGTAATGCCATCTATTCTGCAAGCGGCCGATTGGCTCAGTTTGTAGAGCACTGGACTACCGTGCGGGAGGTCGCGGGTTCAAACCCCGACCGGCTCAGGGTCTTAAAATAATTGAGGAGAAAAATGCTACCTACGATATACTGTCGTTAACATCTCGTAGTACTTTCATTTAACGTGACTCTGTGGGACGTAAAAGAATCACTAGGGACGTAACACATCTCTGGCAGTGACGTGTCTGTCTTAATTTGATATACACATTACGGGGGCACTCATAACTCAACTAGTTTCTTAAATTGTAAACTGCGTTACAAGCACTTTGGTAAAAGTCCCCGGCCAGTGTTTGCACCAAATAAATGATTAAATTATTATTATTATTTATTATTATTATTATTATTGAATTTTAGAGGCCGATAGCTTATTTTATTGAATTGAAATGTTTTCAATTCGATCTGTATTGATTGGGTTTTTTTTTATATCTACTCCTTCTAAGTTTGACTGAGTGCTTTTTAAATAGACAGGCTGTTTTTTGCCTAATGTAATTGTAGGAGGTCGTTTTTTTAAATCTTTTTTCTTTGTGAAAGATGTAATTTTTATTTGAGAGTAATTAATAAACTGTCATTTATTATTATTATCACTATTATAAATCACTGCTCATGCAGGAAATAATACAGAACATCGGGTCACTGCTTGTGGCCTAGGATGCCCTGTACCGTGTAATCATACCATGGCCCTCAAGCCTGTCATTATTATTATTATTATTATTATTATTATTATTATTATTATTATTATTATTATTATTATTATTATTATTAATACTCACATGGTGTTTTTGTCAGCACGGTGCTTCTTCTGTAGCCTCTTTCATTGTTTTTTTTGTTTTTTTTTTTCAGTAGACAAGAAACCGTTTTCCACTGCTTACCTCCATGCCGGTTTATAAATTAAGGGACTGTCTCGTCTTATTTCAGAACCACTTTGAAAATATGAGGCGCACTTTAAAATTTTTCTTTTTCAGGCTGACTTAAAGCTATTCAAAAAGTGGAGCAAAGCACCGCTGGATGTTCGTGAACGGTTTGTGCTTTCTTTGTCGATAACATAACCTGAGAATAAAATACCAACTCCGGTAATTCATGCCAATAGATTTAATAGTCACGAACTTGACTTGCTTGTACTATTTTATCTTCCTTTTCTTTAACTTGTAACTACATGAAAACTGTCTCATTAGCGTAATGTACTTTGTAGTAATCTAAGCATTTTGATGTAAATTACATATATATTTCAGGAAATTAAGATAACGTTAGTGGTCTTTTATCAGCTAACAACGATGATGATGGAATGATTGCCCCCAGAATATTCTTCTGTGATTACTTAATCTGTACATGTATAGTACCTCTGAGCTGTTAGCTGAGAAAAATGTTTGTTTGTTCGTTTTACTTTTCTCTGAGCAATTTTTCCGTCTAAAAGCAATTATAGAAGTCGTTTTT
This sequence comes from Pachyseris speciosa, assembly GCA_016490735.1. NCBI lineage: Eukaryota > Metazoa > Cnidaria > Anthozoa > Scleractinia > Pachyseridae > Pachyseris > Pachyseris speciosa. Next base: position 36,541 of record JAEMWC010001748.1, on the reverse strand, counting down.
CTCACGCTACAGCCGACAACACCTCTGGAGGCGTTGTTAAAGACTTGGGGTTGGTGCTATATGCACCCTGTGTTTGGCTTACGTGAAAATCTTTCTTTGTAATCCAAACGCCTGTCGTTGGATGTGCCTTACCTGACTCGTCCCCAGTCGTCTTTCATGTTGCGTTGCCTTGCTGACCTCCAGAGACGACTGGGGACAAGTCATGTGCCTTGATGTTAACATTATTTTGCACAGGTATACCAAGAAAGCCGCAGGGTGTCCAGATCCTGTCCTGTCTAAGCTCCAAGCTGACAGGCATTTTGGAGTGGTGTCTGAGAAGTTTAGCGAGTGTGTAACTAAGTACAAGGAACTGAATCCAGACAAATGTTTGACCGATGAAGGTTATGAAGAGAGGTAAGTAAATGCGTTTTGACTCTGTGGACGAAATCTTTTGTGAAAACGCAGATATAATGAAAGGAATAAATTAAGGATTCTTCCAGCGATGATGATGATGATGATGATGAGGAGGATGATGATGTGATTAAAGATTTATGACGATGATGATGACGATGGTGATTGTGATTATAATGGTGGTGGTGATGATGATGATGATGATGATGATGATGTCGATGATGACGATCAGGATGGTGATGGTGGTGGTGATGGTGATGATGGTGATGATGGTGGTGGCGTGGTGATGATGATGATGATGATGACGATGACGATGATGAGGATGAGGATGGTGATGGTGATGATGGTGGTGATGGTGATGATGGTGGTGGTGGTGTTGGTGATGATGATGGTTATGGTAAAGGGCGATGGTGATGGTAATGGTGATGGTGGTGGTGGTGGTGATGATGAAGCAGTGCCATGGATTGTTAGTAAAACTCTGGAGATCAAAGGGCACTTGTTTGTAGATGGCGGACGAGAAATAGTGGAGATATTTTCTTCAAAACTCAAGAGAATTCAGCGATGATGATGGAATGATTGCCCCCAGAATATTCTTCTGTGATTACTTAATCTGTACTTGTATAGTACCACTGAGCTGATCTCTTGACTTGCTGGGAAATAAAATTTGATTAAGTCAGTTTTGAATTAGTCATGGTTTGTAATTTATGCTTTACAGCGGTAGACTGGTTAAAAGCCTTTTGCAGACTACAAGACGTCGAAACTAATATCATGTGGGGACCTTTGCAGAACACTCCATTGAATATCCGTTCTGTAAAAACATGCAAACTAGCAAACAAACAACAGACAAGCAATCATAAAAGCTACTAAACAAGCAAATGGAACAAAAACTAAGATCTGACATATTTCAAGTTCGAGTTTTCAAGTTTTATTTATTTAAATCAGACACTTGAATTATTAGTAGGCTAGCTTGCAAATAGCGAACAGCTAATCGCGGCAAGCCAGACTGTACACAGAATATTTTAGACAATTCTTAAAAACAAACAATGAACATTAGATACAAGTACAACATTTAAAACATTACGGTCTTGGTAAAATGTAAAGAGGAAAACTACAGACTAGTAAACTTAACTTCAGTTGGAAATTTAATCTTTCATCATGTTAATTAAGGTATCTATCTCGGATAAAGGTGAAATGAATGTAACCAGTGATTTGTGGTCGTTATTTTTCTTAGGGGTAAACTGCCAGCTGACAAGTTCAAGAACCTAATGTACCTGAAAGCTTTCCGTGCACTCGCAGAACCAGGCGAAGCTGTTGGCTTGTTGGCTGCTCAAGTGAGTTCCTCGGCATTCATAGGGTTTCCGGGAGTGTTGATTGAGTGCACTTTTAAAAGTAAATGCATAAACCTTAGTGTTTTTGCGGTGTGCTATTTCAAAGCTCTCCCTGTCTCAATCAAACTTTCGTTCCTTGGGGTAATTTTGGGATATTTTGAACTCCTGTTTTCACGTAGACTGTAAGTAGTCTCTAATTTCGGCGATGGATTGTGGGGCGGGCGAAAGACACGCGCGTGCGCACGAAGTTGCGAGGAGACGCGACTCGCAACTTCGCGCGCACGTGTCTTTCGCCCGCCCCACAATCTATCGCCGAAATTAGAGTTTATGTACAGTTTTCAGGTACAGATTTTTGTCTCCGAGGAGACAATTCCTTACATATAGCCATATCGTGCATATCTATTCATTAATTAGTATTTTTTTAATAATAATTTGTGCAGTGTATATCCCATGTTACATTGTATATGTTTTTTGTGTGTGTGTATGTGTGTGTGGCTTATGGCGAAATAAAGAGTTAAGAGTTTAGGGATATGAGACCAAAACTGTACTTTGCATTTTTTTATATCAAAATAATGTTGCTTCGAGAGCCTTTCAACTTTCTGTAGAAGTAAAACAAGAGAAACGAACCCCGTTACCTGAAGCTGATGGTTTGTTTTATAAAAATTCATTCCTGTTTTTGTAGGAAAAGACACAATTTAAAACTGGCTGTTGCACCACACTTAGTTACAAAACTTTGTAGCTCTTTCTGTTTTCATTGCCCTTTCAGTCCATTGGTGAGCCGTCCACGCAAATGACACTGAACACGTTTCACTTCGCTGGCCGTGGTGAGATGAACGTCACACTTGGAATTCCAAGACTAAGGTACATGTAAAGCTAACCACAATTCGAAGTATTCCCTGCAAAACAGTCGATTAATATTATGTGCCAACGCGTTTTGTCTTTCAACGCAACGTCTATCACGATAGAGGAAACAGGAAGTGAGACTGTCGCGTCCCTGGATTTGTCAGAGGCTTAGGTCGAGAATAGCCCATTTTACAATTGCATGCTTGGTGACCTGGCCTATGAATGGAAACGAAGTTCGCGGTGACGTTGTTTTGCTACGGACCTCACTGCTTCATTTTGTTCGTATACTAACTAGTCCACATGAGAAAGACAGAGAAGTTTGTATCAAAACAAAGTCACCTCCAGCCTCGCTTTCATTCATAGGCCAGGCCACTGAACCCACAACTGTAAAATGCGCTATTCACCCTTTTTAGAGATTCGTATCCCTCCTGTGAATTTTAAGAGAGAGAAAAAAAGGGGGGGGGGGGGGGGGGGCGGTGGAAGAGATGGTTTTACAGTGTACTGGGAGCAATTGAATTTTGCTAGTTGATGCAAAACAAACAGTTAAGGCGCGGAAATACGAGCAACATTTTTGTCAAACTTCTCGCCCAACAATGATGCCGTGCAAGTTGTAGAGCGATGTTGCGCGTTTTTCCGCTCCCTTCTCCAACTTGTCACGCAACAGAAATTAATGTTGCAGTTTGCTCTTTCAGGGAAATCTTGATGACTGCTAGTGCTAATATCAAGACTCCCAGTATGGACCTCCCTCTCAAGCCGGGAAAGAAAGCAAAGAAGCGTGCAAAACAGCTGCAAAAAGAATTCACTAAAGTTACCCTGGCACAGGTACATGTGCGTGACCAGCATAAACGGTTCACTTTCCCACTACTTTGTCTGAAAAAAGGAAACAATTACGTGACAACCTTGGGCGCTTTCCATTCAGCCAAAATTTTGGCTGAATTGATGGTGGCGATGATGGTGATGGTGGTGATGGTGATGGTGATGGTATGGTGATGGTGATGGAGGTGGTGGCGATGATGTTGGTGATGGTGATGGTGATGTAGACGTCAGCGTTAAGACTGTTGCTTGGTGGGAAAGAAGGGGACAATTGTTCTTGTTGGTGTCCGCCTTTGTCTTATTTTGTTTTTTTTTTTTTTTTCACAACTGCCAGCCTAATCACAGTGGTGTGTGACAAAGGATTAGGATTACGCTTGTTGCTAGCTTGCATGCCCTGTTTAGTTGTAACAGTGTGGTGTTAGCTGATGTTAGCTGCGATCTGTCTGCAGGTACTCGAGTCAGTGGATGTCTGGGAATCGCTATCACCAAAACAGAACAGAAACCGGTGAGAAAAAGTTGCCTTAGTGTTAGCGCGGTTTTTTCCTTACATTCTCACAAGGTCTCCTCTCATACTTTTACCGGGGGGGGGGGGGGGGTTATTTCAAATTTTTAACACCCTGATTTCGTCTCAAAACAGTTTTTGTACAGAACTCAAACAATTGCAGTGAAATTTTATTATCTAATAAAGAGAAGCTTTTTTGAGTGGTGATTTAAGAACAAGTCAATTGGGCCACATGAAGTTGATTTCGCAAGAGGGAATAGGAGATTACAAAATCTTATTACATTACTTATTACAAAATCTCATGTCCCAAAAGGGGGGAGGGGGCTTATTAGAGAGGGGAGGGGGGGCTTATTGCAAAAAACGACTTCCAAACGGGGGCTTATTAGAGAGGGGAGGTTAATAGAGACGGGAGGCTTAATAGCGCTTTTACGGTATGTTAGACGTAGCTCATAACGTTCTTAATGAGATTCAAACTTGCATATCACAATTTAGCGTAGAAGGCTAGCAGTTTGGAAGAAAAGGCTGCGTTGTAAGTCTTACAAAAACTGTTGAACGGTGGGACGGAAGATATTATAAAAGATGAAAACGTCGACTGTTTTTGAGTCACTGAAGTCATCTCAGGGCTCTAAACTATTCTTAACTATACTAATTGTTAAATTATTTTCATTTAGAGAGAGATTGCATCGGCTCAGATTTCAGTTTCTCAGTGAGGATTCATATAAGGTAAAGTTAAATGGCCCTTTGCAGTTTCATTTTGTTTCATGGTATCGCAGTAGTGATCATTACACGTGTCCTTGCTTTACCGGCCCGATATCACATACGACACCAGATTTTTCCTTTGGGTAGCGCGTCTGTTGACCGCATGGAGGCGAATATACGAACAAACTAATCCTTAAACACTCTCATAAGAGTTCCGGTTTGAGTTACCGGAATTCGCAATGGATTCGAGTATCGTTTACCAGGAAAGGTTTGTGGGTACACTTTCCCAGATTTAACGGCAAAAACGAGAAATGTAGAGGGTAGTCGGCTCATTGTTATTGCGGAAGACCACATTGTAAGTAACATGGCGTAATCTTAGGCTGCAGCAGTACCTTTTCTTCTGATTATGTTCTCCTTAATGTAAGTGTGCGTTATTTTAGGGTGAATTTTGGCCCAATTATCTTGGTGTAAGTGACCTGAGAAACAGCGCGCGGAGTAGTCTGGCCCGAGTGTCTGAACCTGACTTCTGGTGCCACGTCACGTGCTTGACGGGACGCGTAATTTTCCCGCCAAAACTTTCCCAGAAGAACGCGTACTTTGTGTATTCCGATAAAACCGCATCCTGTTCATTCTTTTCTTTCTGCGATTACCGTCCATTCCGTGCATTCCCATTCATGCATAGTTCCAAAGAACGCGCCCTTAGCTCACTTGATTAATTGGCTTTTGCAGGATGAGTTTTGTGTAAGATCTGCAGAAATTCTGCGCTACGTGGAGTCAGTTTTTATCAAGAAGATCATCTCTGCAGTCTTAAAAACGACAAAAGCAAAAACAACGGAAAAGTGAGTGTGATGTGATGAAGTAAATAAAGGAGAAAGAAGGCATCTCGGCCATTGTACAAGTGAAAATGGGTCGTGATAAAAAACTTGGAGCCCTTCATGGAGACCTCTTTATTTGTTGTGATTTAATTCAGGGCAAACATTCAGCAGATTGTACGGATACCAACCTGTGTTTAAAAAAACAACAACTGAAAACTGGAGTATTGCATGTGTGTGTAGATTATGTGCAGAATCGGCGGCGTTTAGCTGTTGCATTTATCAAAATTTGGTATTTCATTCAAATATTTTATAAATTGTTTTCTGATCTGAACTAAAAGCCCAGAGATTTGTATAGTTTACACATAGCACAGTGGACCTAAACTCCGTTTCTTTTAGGTCGGCCATGCAAAAGTCTTGATTGATATTCCCTGTGTTGTGTGTATTTCTGAGTAGGTTTGTAAGGCATTTGCATATGGAAAGACGGTTGTTCTCTATTGTGTCAATTAGTTGGAAACTAGAGACCAGATTAAATTCTCGAGTATTAATCATTGTCGGGATTCATTTAAGTTAAATTTTAATAGTTGAAGTTAAAGAAGAGCTGAAAAGAAGCTTGTGGTATTTTTGTGCAGGATAATCGAGATCGCGGCAGATAATGATCAGGCGAGAAATATCAACAGCGAGGATAGAGATGCAGCTCAGGGTAAGGGACATAAAATTTCATTTTTCTTTACAATTTCATGGCTGCTTTTAAACGCTTCGATTTTTTCGGAGCGCTTGTTGTATGTGACACGACTCACGGCCGATTGATGAAACATCAAGTCGACTCCACTCAGAAATTCTTTTACAGGGCAATAGATTTTTTATTGAACCGGGCCGAGACTCTCAAAGGTCCCGCCATGTCAATCAAAATTTAGGATCAAAATCAGGCGTAACGTTTAAAAGTCGGGTCGACAATAGTTATTGTATAAACAGGCCTTCAAAATTATGCAATTGCAAGTGTCACGCATTACTAACTACGAACTTTCCGTTCACCATTTATTTGGATACATATATAGAGCCGTATTTCCATTCTCTGACATCTACTTTAACGGGGTGCTTTCCATCATAGAACTTTCCGTAGCAGTTTGTCGCTTGTGGCTATTTACAGACCTGGGTAGAGAGACAAAGGAGGGTTGAGTGTCTTGAAAACATCTTGGCCGTGCCAGCAGACAAACCTATTCCCAAACCAACAAGGAACCCCTCAGTCTTCCGAACGAATAGCGTTCGTTGTGAAAGATTTTGCGCCTATCCTACGTACTTTCTTAGGTAGACTTTTTTTTTTGCTTTTTTTTGAAGACGATGACGATGATGACAATGCTGAGCTGTCTGATGAAGAAGCAGCTGATGGTGATGCTAATGAAGCAAAACAAAGGCAGAGACGACAGCAGGTACGAAAAAGGACTCTATCTCATCGCGCACGTGACAATTGTTTCTGATAGATTGATTCATTGGTTGGTTGACTGACTGACTGAGAGACTGACTGACTGACTGATTGACTGATTGACTGATCGATCGAGCAACTGGTTGCTTGGTTGCTTGGCTGGGTGACTGACTGGTAGACTGACTGGTGATAGACAGACAGACAGACTGACTGGCTGGCTGGCTGATTGATTAATTGATTGATTGATTAGAGCGGTTTTCAATTGAGCATCGAAAGTGAATTGGGTTTTCTCTGGTTTTGCATTTCTCTCACTCTGTGATTGGCCAGTAGAACTCGCGCCACTTTCTCAACCAGTGAGAAGCAAAACCAAAACCAATCGCGACTTGCACGCGCTTATTTTCCCGCGCTTTGCGCCGGTTACATGTCAATGCTTTGTATTCTGATTGGCGCATTGCGCTGTTTGTTTCTGTTGTGATTGGTCAGAGTAATTGCTTTGGTTTTGTTTTACCACACTCAATAGAAAACTGCTCTAATTACTTTATTGAACTATCGATCGATTGACTTGTTGGTTGGTTGACTGGCTGAGACTGACTGACTAGGTAGTTGAGTGAGTGATTGATCGACTGGTTGCCTGGTTAGCTGGTTGGCTGACTGACCGACCGACGGACTGATTGTTTGATTTATTGTTCACAGCACGCCACTTACGAAGCACCAGATGAGGACGAACGACAGGATCTTGAATACCAGAGCGAAGGTTTGTATAAAGGGCCCGTCATAAATTACTGCAAACTTTTTAACCCTTTTACAAAACGCAGTCGCCACATTTCAATACTGAACAACAGCTAACAAACGCAGAAAGTCATGATCATTTCGTGGAACTCGCCTCTAAAAAAATTGGGTGCATTTCTTTGGCACTTTTCTGCTTATTCGTATTCCGGTGGAGGAGTAAGAGAATACGCGGAGTAAGGTTGACTTAAAAAAACGCATATTCTGTAAAAAGAATACTCTTAGCGGAAGTAAACTTACACCAACGCGGAGTGGTCTGGGCCGAGCACCTGAACCTGACTTCCGGTGCCACGTTACGAGCTTGGTGGGCCGCGCAGGATTTCCCGCCGAAAGTTTTCCCAAAGATACGCATATTTTGTGAATTCCGAGTAAAATCACATTCTGCCATCGGGAGCAGAACGAACGGGTTCAGAAGCCCCTCCCCCCCCCCCCCCAAAAAAAAGCACGATTACTCGCCGAAGATTTGCACGAAAGGCTTGCCATCTGTTACTTTGTAACAAGGACAGAGTTTCAGCTTACAAGGCGCAGAATGAGGTTCTACTTACCCCTACAATTGGCACAATTAAAGCTGTCGGAAAAAAATTTCCACTGAAATTTTCTCAGTCCAAAATTCCGAATTTAAGCGATCTTTGTTTTTCCTCGAAAGATGATGATTCTAGCGAGGACACCGCAAGTTCAAGAGTGGAATCAACTCATGGAGGTATGAACCACATTGACGGGCATTTCTTTTCCATGCCTTCTTAGGCTCATTGCTTTTCTTTGCTCCTAGTAGTCACATGCTCGTAGGAGCATCTGACTGTAGCTCATTGGTAGTAGCATCCCAGCTAGTCATCGTAAGGTGCATAGATTCGAGAACCGCTGGGGAGAAGTCGGACTTTTTTTTCTAGTAAGCGTGCGACACTGTAGATTAAATCACACCTTCGCCATTTACCACCCTACAGAAATTTACCATCTTACTTTACTCTCAATGTCTTTCTTTTTTGCAGACAAGCTTAAAAAATACCAGTCTTCTTTCTCTACTGAGAATTTGCTTGTCCGGTCAACCGGAATAGTTCAGTTTGTGCCATTTCTGCCATTTGTTCTAAATGTCGTTCAGAAGACGAAATGATGCAGAATAAAAGCAATGAGATTCTTTCATTGCCTTCCTTTTTCAATGCCATGCGTCAAAATTACACTTACTGCTTTCTCTCAGTTTATATTGAGAGAGAAAAAATGACGAAAAAATGTGCATTTAATGGTAATAGGACGTGATTAACGTACAACTCTCTCTGTTTTCGTCTCTTATTTTTTGTTGTTTACTGATTCGATGCAGATGAAGAAGATCCAATTTTGTGCGATAGTGCAAGCCAAGAAAAAGCGAAGAAATCCAAACACCGTCACTCTAGAGTTGACAGTGCACGAGTCGAGGTAACTCGAAATGAAACATCTGTAGCCAGAGTAGCTATGACAATGCATCCACCAAAGAACAACCTGTATAAGGGGAAGAGTGGTAATAGTGATGACAGACACCCCTAGTAACAGGCAATGACAATAGACTGGAATATTGAATACCGGGGGGCTTATTTAATTTCAGGTCTCATTAACGGGGGGGGGGGGGCTTATTAGAGAGGGGGGCTTATTTCAAATCTTAAACACCCTGTTTTCGACTTAAAACAGTTTTTGTACAAAACTCAAACAATTGCAGTGAAATTTTATTATCTAATAAATAGCAACAAACAGTGTTACGTGTTTGAGTGTATATTTTGGGCCACATGAAGTTGATTCGCAAGAGGGAATAGAAGGGACTAATTACAAACTCTCGTGTGCCAAAAAGGGGGGGGGGGCTTATTAGAGGGGAGGGGGGAAGGATTTAATAGAGACGTGGTGCTTAATAGAGCTTTTACGGTAACTCTTGTAGTATCAAAAGTTATGATAACTTGCCGTCAACAATAATTAACAATTAGTCACCGAAGTGGAGGTGAATAGTGGTGGATATTTACCGAGCCGCGAAGCGGCGAGGTAAATATCCACCACTTTCACCAACACTGAGGTATATGCCACACAAGCTGAATAATTAGAGGACCAAAACATTGCTTTATGTGTGAGAATATACCGAAAAGCGGTAGGAAATTGTAAAATCTCGCGCGCCGGCTGCTCGGAGGTGAATAGTACTTGCTAATCACCTCCGAGTTAACCAATCAGAGCGCGCGAACAGCACTATTCACTTGTGTGGTATATACTAACAAACAACATTTGCAGTAATGACGACAATTTGAACTCACAAAGCAGTGCCAACCACAACAATGAGTATGACGACGAAATCAGTCCAAAACACACAAGCATATGAAATAAGATCCTTCAGGTGTGAGTATACGAGGACGAGTTTTCAAACCGTTCGAGCGCCTTAGATATACCAATCTTGAATCTCTGACAGTCTCCTAAATTCATGGTTAGCAACAGGAATGAGCGTGTACCCGATCCCTTACTGTTACTCACATCTGAAAGTACTTGCAACAAAACTAACAACATTTAGGAACAACTACTGCCTTAGTATCACATGCAGGACAGATGTCTCTTAGTTTTGAGTTTCTGAAAACTATCACCCGTCTCTTAAATAAAGGAGAGCATGGCATCGCAGGCTTATTTTTTTTCTTTTTTGCAGCGTGTTTTAGCGAGTGATATCCACGTGGCGTCTTACTCATACGATGTCGACAATGAAGAGTGGTGTGAAGTGTCCTTAAAGGTGAGTAAGGTAGCTTTCTCTTGGACACTGGGAGACTGTGGGGTCGGGCGGTCCTCCCAAGTTTTCTTTTACAACCTTTGTCGAAAATAAAAAGGCTTCTGAGATAGGATCCCACAAATACCGTATCTACAGTAAACACACATATAAGAACCCATGATTTCGGGGTTCAGGCTGATTAAGTTCTTATTTACCGGGTGGTTAGTGAGAAATCAGCTTGAAAATGTTCTTGAAATTTGTTTCAGAAAACTACACGTTATACATTACTAGAGGTTTAATTAAAATACAATGTTTTATTACTTACACTAAAAAATCAATTGATCTTGTATTGATTACAATATCAGGAAATGACATCTATATCCAAAAAGCATGATCCCCTTGAGCCAAAAATACACTCAAGACACCAAGGTAACTGTTAACCAAAATGGTGTTAACTGTTATGGTCCCACAGTCCCATCCAACTGTCAGGTACCGCATGGCTCTTAGAGTTTGTATGGTCCAGCACATCATAGTAGTTTAATATGAGTTACTGTTTTGTTTTCTTATTCTGGCATCCTCTTTCTTTTTATATAAGAGCCTGTTTTATTTATCAGACTGAATTGGTTCTTATATATATGGTGCTTTATGGGCAAACATTCAGCCTGATGTTCTTGATCCACTTGTTCTTATATGCGGGTGTTTACTGTACTTCTTTTCCGGAATAGACCCAGTATAACGTAACCCAAATCTTAAGAAAAAGATTCGGTTACGGAAAGAATGCATGGCCCAGGATCGCTTGTGAGGAGACAGTTTTCTCAGAGCCCACATCGCCATGCCAGATCAACGACGCCATAACGATCATCTGCCACACTTCAGGTGGATTAGATGCTGAATGGGCCGCTACATTATTTCGTTAGCGCAGTTTTCTGTTGTGTGTTGTACAATTAGATAGATAGACAGACAGACAGACAGACATGACCGAAGCACTTGGTTACGGCCCCCTGAAACAGCCCTGCTTATGGTTTGATTTTTTTATCTTGTTTTGTTTCAGTTTCCTGTTGTGAATTTCAAAATACGGGTGGCTTCTCTGGTCGAAAAATTGGCCAGTCAGGTAGGGTGTGTTTGATGTACTGTAGGTAGCTTATTGGATAGTTACACAATGTGCAAAAGGAAGGTCAAGTTGCAGTCACTTTGCTTTGGTCTTATTAAAACTCACTGACTTTACCAAAGTTGCGTATATAGTAAAAACAGGCAAGGGAGTGTTTTAATTATTAAATGAAACAGGTGATGCTTTTGTAACTAAAAAAGCATTTACTGATGACTGAATAAGTTAGAATATAATGCTATTAATGCTTTGTTTCTAGTGGAAATGCACTTAGCTTCTCTAGCTAGTTCACAGGCATTCCAATTAAATAACTTAAAATAAATAATTCAAATTAACGTAACAGAGTTAAGAAACCCAACTGGTGGAAGCCAAACCAGTATACAGTATAACGATTAATAAGCCTGTGAAGTGCGATGAGAACCAGCATAAATAAATTTTAGCTCCTAAATTTGTTGATTTCTTTGGACGTTTAGTCTTTAAATATCACATGGAAATAGAGGTCAGTTGCCCATACATACTGGTTGTCGTTGTTTTTTTTTTTTCACAGAGTGTTGTGTATGAAACACCAAACATAAATCGGTGCTTCTTGGTGGAAGATAAAGATACAGCAGTGCTTAAAACAGAAGGCGTTAATTTACAGGTAAATCTTCGATAACCTTTGCAGCAGAAATATCTTCCATTTTACTGTTCGCTAATACATATTTATATTACTACAGCCCGTTTGAGAGTAAAAAAATATTTTGATTATTAATTCTCTTAAAATTGAAATTCATTTTGGTTTAAAATGTTCAGCCGTTAACTGACTGACTAACTGTTGGGCTGACGGACTGACTGACTGATGACTGATTGAATGACTGACTAATTAACTAAATGCACCCATTGACCGACTGACAAAATGTGAAAACTGACTGATCGACTGGTGTAGTTTAATGATTGATTAATTGACAGACTGACCGACTGTTGGGCTGACTGACTCACTTACTGTCTGTTGGGGTCAGTCAGTCAGTCAGTCAGTCAGTCAGCACAACTATTTGCTGATCGACTAACTGACTGACTACCTATCTAAGTGGCTAACTGAAGACTGACTGGCTGACTGCTGACTGCTGACTGCTGACTGCTGACCAACGAACTGGCTGACTATCTATCTATCGGTCGATCGATCGATCGATCGATCGATTTTATAATTGACTGCTTAGTTTGTTTTTTGGTTGTTGACAACGTGATTTTTTGGTCGTTTCTGTAGGCTGCTTGGCAATACGGGGATATTTTAGATTTGACAAAGATTTATACAAACGATATTCATGCCATGGCGAACACATACGGGATTGAAGCAGCAGGAAAAGTTATAAAGCAGGTATGTTGAAATTGGCTCTTCATTCTCTTTTTCTTCCACAAAGATGTAGAAAACTAAGCTTTAACTTTGAGTCTGTTGATATAAAATTCATTCCGCTGTCATTCGGAAACAGTCAGTTACTAAGTAGTTGAAATGCTGATGAGACCACTCATTCTCGTGTATTGACCTGTTTTCTCCAGGAACTAAAGAACGTGTTCAGTGCTTACGGAATTCACGTGGATCCACGCCACCTCAGCCTCGTGTCCGACTACATGACGTACGAAGGGTCTATCAAAGCCTTCAATCGCGTGGGAATCGAATCGAACGCTTCTCCTTTTCAGAAAATGAGTTTTGAAACCACGACACATTTCCTACGCGGAGCTGTGCTAACAGGAGACACGGAGAAACTCTCTTCACCTTCCTCTCGCTTGGTCGTTGGGCGAGTGGTTGGCAGCGGTACAGGCTGTTTTGAATTACTGCAGCCGCTTTACTGATGACGTCGTTGCTTAACTGATAACGTCAATGCTTTACTGATTACGTCATTGCTTCACTGATGACGTCATTGCTTCACTGATGACACTGATGCCGTTACAGCTTGATTTTTGTGGCCTCAAGAAACTGTATTAAAAGAGGTTTCTTTAAAACATAAAACTGTAAAAACGAACGATAAAAACGAACGATAAATAATGGAGTCATGACTACTCCGAAACGTCGGATTTTATCGTTCGTTTTTACAGTTTCAAGAAACTGTGCTGGATATATGGACTACAAGGGACAGCTAACACAAAAATACATTATCGTGGCAAATTGTGATTAAATGCCTAATAGGGAAAGAGTCACATTGTTTTGGCCTTTCGCCAGAGACTGTTTTTGAACTGCGGAAGGCGCTGCACTGATGATCTTGTTATTTGTTTACTCAGTTTTATGCTGTGCCTGTGGGCTCACGAAGAAAAGAGTTACAGCAAAGGTCCTAGCACACAGCACCAACACAATCTGTTCGTGACTTAATGTGATTCAAAGGACAGAAGTAAAAAAATAAAAATAATAATAATAATAATAATAATAATAATAATAATAATAATAATAATAATAATAATAATAATAATAATAATAATAAATTAAAAAAATGAAGAAAGAATTAAGTCACAGGTGGGGAGTCTATGCAAATTCCGTTCGCATTACGTTTTGTGCTGATAATGAAATAATGGCAGTTGTGTTTTACCTTTTCACAAGATGAATAACAAAATATTACATCTGAATTTGTGAAAGCTCGTTTCAATCAACGGAAAAACGCTCTTGCACCCTTTTCAGAAAGAACTTTTCGCATATCCGAGGCGTTTGTCGCAAGCCTTGATTGTATCATTTGCGGTGATAATGTTTTACGAATTGTTAAATACCCTTGAAAGATATTATGAAATTTGTGCTGTGATGTTATAAGACGTGTTAGGTCCGGTTTAAACGTCGAACTTCACATGTGCCGAATCTAATGTAAATGAGAAAAGTCTATTGTTTTCGCTCATTTGCATTAGATTCGACACGTGAAGTTCGACGTTTAAACCGGGCCTATTAGTTTCAAAATATAGTCCTTTTTTTGTTTTCAAAAAAGACACGGTATCTCTATTTGAATTGCAAATTTTTCTTGTTATTATTCATGCTTGTCTGTCACCTTCTACATGTGCGACAAGTACAGAAACGCAACATGGCTTCCCTCAAGCTATCAGCTTGTTCCTTCAGTTAAGCGTTCATGCTGCTACTTGATACTGCCGTGAAAACCACCCGCCATTAATCATGAAAACGTTGCTTTCTGGACGAACGCTGGACGCACTTGCTGACAGAGCAAAAGTCATGAAGTCGGTTATGTAGTTTCTTCGTTTGTTAGCGAGGTAATTATGAAGTTTTGCTTTAAAGGAGAAGGTTACTGTATTGTTATTGCACGTATTTTTCCAAATAGTCTTACATTTGATTTAAATGTGTGATTACAGTAAGCCGCATTCTTCCCTTTCTAGTTGGTTGTGGTAACCTTGATATTCTTTATGTTAATGGTATCTTGTTGTTTCGCTACAGAGTCGTTTCGCTACGAAGTTGTTTCGCTACGAAGTTGTTTCGTTACAGCAAATGATGATCCATCCTCGGAGACCCAGGGGCAGAGAGTCGGGTTGGGACGAAGATTCAGGACGAGCGAAAGTTCACAAGACGGACGGGAGAGCCCCTGGGAACATTTCTTTATCGGACTAGTTCCAGAAGCTATTGAAATCCAGTTTCCTGATTGGGCGGAAATTTTCTGGCAAGGAATTTTTTTCTGCCCAATCGGCGATCAGCTTATATATCGCACACCTTTCGTGACTTCTTATACCGAGGGTCAAACGTCCAATCTCCTGTCAGCCATAGTTTCGATCGCTGTATCGACACTTCGAGAAAAGTTATGATGGAAAGGGGCCCACAAAATCCAGATATCGACAAATTCAACTTCTACTCAAGCAAAAATCACTTGTAAGGAACTAGAAAAATCAAGATGACGACCGATCGCAGGTATCGTAAACTTCACGCGAAGAGTTGTTGCAGATTGTTGACAACTCGGCCACAATTGTTGTTTGGTATGAGCTTTTGTTTTTCTCTGGTGTACTCACAGGCAGTGGGCCGCTCCTGAAACTTTTCGGGGCGATGGAATTTCTGTTGCACAGGCCAGGCAAGTTTACCGATCGCGCGAGTGAAACGCAGCCGTTGAATTTTGTTTTGCTCACGAAATCGAACCTCCACTGCTTACAATCTACTCGAAGTCGCGTCTCAGATGAGCTCAGCTCAGTTTCGAGAGACCTTGAAATATGACCTGAGAAAATCCAGTTTAAAGTAACTTACCTGTAGTCGTGGTTGTCTCTCCATCCGCTTATATTATGGCAATCATGAAAGACCATGTTAAGTGGTTAAGGTCATTGGGCTTGAAGGCTGCTGTACGGAGGCCGAAATCACAAACCAGTTTATCAAATCAAAATCAGTTTTCCAATACTCTGACATTCTCTTGCATACAGATGCCGTTTTGACGTTGATGTGAGTTCAGATTATGCTTTTGAAATAGGTGATTACCTTGGTTATAGAGTAAGACTCGAATATAAACTACTCCAGTGTTTTGGGGGGAAAGGAATGGAAAATGGCATGTATTATGTTAAGATGAAAACAGATTTTTACAAACATCATCACTCTCGTGAGCATATAGACACTTAATGTTTTCCTTACTATTGGTAGAGTTAGCATAATTTTTTGAGACCTTAGCAGATTTGTGGCAGATGTTTTGCATGGTAATTGGGGTACGGTATTGACCTGATACCTTTTGTAGCATTACAGGGCTTTCATAGCTCCTAAGAATTAGGCAGTGTGATATGGTATTGCTGAACATCTTGTGCAGTGCACTTGCTGTGATTAGCCTATTACAGGTGTTTCAGTGAATGATGATGGTAAACTGACTTGTGTTTCAGGAAATTGTTTGTGTTTTGAGAAACTGTTTCATGTTAAGGAAAACTGATTTGTGTTTTGGTAAATTGATTTGTGATTGACCCTTTTGGGCCGCTGTTGAAAAGCAAAGTGAAAGACCAACAGATAACAGATGGACAATTAAATTTTAAGAACAATTTTAAATGTATTTGTACCCCCCTCTGAAACTGAGGGTGTAATTTCATCTTGGGTATACTCATTGGAAATTTCATTTAGTACAAGGTACATTGTAGACTTCTCCTGAAGTGCTGGCAGCTGGCTAAAAAGTGGTTTCTTTAAATTTTGAGCCACCTGCTTTTCAATGAATAGTTTCCAACGTTTTTTGAAGGCTGTTTAAATTCTCATCAACAAGCCACCTTCTGTTAGATTCCAGTCAGCTACTCTAAAACCTAATAAAAACTCTGAGGCCATAAGGTTTGTGACAAATAATCACTACAATATCCAACAGATTGCATTGAAAATTTGAATTTAAAGTTACATCTCACTATCAAGAGAACTTCTAAACAAAAACTAAATGAAACAACAATCCCTTCTAGTTTTATTTGTTATTTTGTTTTTTTTTTTTTAGTTTTTTTGTTTCCACTTTATCAAAAGGGGATATCTTACTGAGTGACCATGTTAACATATTTTGTAACTGTATTGAGGTTATGGGTATTGTTTGTGTGTAGTGTTCTTTAGTTTGAAACTTACCTAAAAGTAATTTAACTATACTTAGCCATACCATTGTATCAGCCTGTTTGACTCAGTGAACTGCATAGTTGAGATTGATTTGTCAGTAGGTGGTTATCAAGGGTCTTTCGGCACAAGACACATTTACACTATGTGAGGAACTGAAAACATGGTTCCTTAATTAACTGGAAGCACTCTCTCATGTTTTAAAAATTGTCAAGGAAGAGGGCGGTGATAGGAAGAACCCATTCCAAAATTGGTGTGGTCTCACAGGAGAAATCGTCTTTTCCTGGTGTACCACTGGCTTAGCAATCACAGCAACTACAACCATATCATGCAAAAATGGAATTTAATAATTGTTATATTATGGATACACTTGAGCGTTTATAAAAACAAGAGTGTATACAAGACACTAAACATCCTGCATCAACTTGTAAACAACTTTATCTGAAAAATTGCTACCGAAAAGTTGCAGCACAGTCAACATAATGTAAATGTTTCCAGCAAGGCCCACTCTAAATCATGTTTTTAAAACTTTTAAAAACTAAATTTTTAACTGAGCTCAGCACCACTGTGGTAAAAGAATTCATGGAAAGCTTGTGCAAATAACCATGCATCTTACATGTGCACACAATTAGCAGTTAGCACAATTAGCAATTATCACAACTGCAAGGCAATCTGCAATATTTTTATGCACACCTTGGTAAGAAAAGCATATTGGCCAACAGATACCAGTCAAATATATGAAAACCAAAACATTGCAATGTATCACAGTGTAACTGTACACTTTCTCTCAGGCCTTTTTGTGGTCTCTCTCGAAATTGAGCTGAGACTGTCGATTGCAAGGTTCGATAACTTAAAACGCCGAGCTGTGTGCTTCTCGCCTGATCGGCAAACTTGTCCGGCCCGTGCAACAGAAATTTCATCGCCCCGAGGAGTTTCAGGAGCGGCCCACTCCACGTACGTAAACCAGAGAAAAAAGCCCAAACCAAACAACAATGATCGTAACCAGAGAAAGAGACCGAGTTACATGCTGTTCTTCGCGTGAAGTTTACGATGCCTGCGGTCGATCTTCATTTTGATTTTTCTAGTTCCTTTCAAGTGATTGTTGCTTGTTCTTTGTGGGTCCCTTGCCACCAAAATGTTCCTCGTACGTTAAATTTGTCGAACGAACGAGACAAGTGGAACCACTAAAAATATGAATAAAGGGGATTAGTTTCTAAAGAAACTGTGGTGCTGCGTCGGTGGGGAAGTGAGACACGAAAATTTGGTTTATCAACGGAGTTGATAATGTAAATTGACCACCGTACAGGGATTCGATTAGCTGACGTTTCGAGCGTTAGCCCTTCGTCGGAGCGAATAGGATTCGCTCCGACGAAGGGCTAACGCTCGAAACGTCAGCTAATCGAATCCCTGTACGGTGGTCAATTTACATTATCAACTCCGTTGATACACTAAAAATATGGTCGACAGCAGATTGACCGCTTTCTTGTTGGTGTAAGGAGTCACGAAAGGAGTGCGATATATAAGCTGATCGACGATTGGGCAGAAAAAAATTCCTTGCCAGAAAATTTCCGCCCAATCACGAAGCTGGATTTCAATAGCTTTTGGAACGAGTCCGATAAAGAAATGTTCCCAGGGGCTCTCCCGACTGTCTTGTAAACTTTCGTTCGTCCCGAATCTTCGTCCCGTCGCGACTATCTGCCCCTGGGTCTCCGAGGATGATGATGATCACTCATATTCAAAGTATAAGACTGTTGATTATTTCTCGTTCATAATGAGAAGTTTGCTGAAAAATTATCTTCGGCGTTTCTGTGTATCACAGCGTTAGTGTTATGTGTGTAAATTATATTAAAGTAACGGAATATTTGTCAGTTTTAAGGCCCGGTTCAAACGTCGAACTTCACATGTACCGAATCTAATGCAAATGAGGAAAATCTATTGTTTTCACTCATTTGCATTAGGTTCGGCAAATGTGAAGTTCGACGTTTGAACCGGGCCTAAGATGTATCTAATCGACTATAAAATTGCAATGGGTGGAAAGCGATCGGTATAGTTTTGACGATTTTAACACCCGTACGTTCTCTTCTACAGGAAACCTTAAACGGCCGTGTCTATCTCCAGAAGGATAAATGCAAGAGGACTCGCCAAACACGGACCGAAAGAATGGGAACAACAATTTATGTAAGTTAAAATACAGCCTTGTCTCTCTTTCTCGCTATACAGATAAACTACAACGACTCCATTGACATTTAAGCGTTAAGTGCTCGATTTCAACTTGTATATCGTTTACGGCGGAATTTTTGTCTCATAGTTCAGCGTTGTCTTGTGCTATCTTTGTTGGCTGACAAACAGGAGGAAAATTTGATCGTGTTAGCAACCGCAGCTTAAAAGTTTTTTAGTTAGCCTTTGTCAGCGTCTAATTTATTCTTTTTAAAGGTACATGCCACTTCATATTTCGAGCCTAATATGCATGCGTCACTGTCATACTAACCCATTCCAAAAACGACGAGCATGAAGAGTTAGCGTCACAAAATATATACATGAATATGTGTATGATCATCGCAGTTATGAACACTACTTAAGCAGTAGTGAAAATAAAGCCTGAAAAAATTCAGGCTTGTACGGGATTCGAACCCACGGGTATCGCAGAGGTTGTGAGTTCGATTCCCGTACAATCATTCACATATTCATTTAGCCTGCAAGCAAGCTCTCTATTGGGGTCTCAACCGAGTTTAATTTCAGAGAATATCTCCAGATTCCAGGAGAAATTTCCTTTTTCCCCCAAACAGGCCTTCTGAGAGTTTTCCCCCATGTAACCCGGGTTGAACTCTAAAACTCAATTCTTTCCTTTCCTTTTCTTTTTGCAGGCTGCATAAGGTTACTATGGCTCTGAAAAAGGAGAAGTGATGAAAGGACAAACAAAGGACAAACAAAGCACAAGCCAAGGAACTGTTGGGCATCTCGTATATTTGTAGGTTAGGTTATTTAGATTTTAAACACGAAAAGGGTGCACTATGAAAGGAATTTCGCTTCCGGAAAATAGCCAATTGTAAAGTGCTTGTCGTGACATTTTCAGCTTTTTTGTTTGCATTGTTCGAAATAAGGAGGTGATCCTTTAGTGAGATTTTCGTTTGGTAAACATACAGGAACATTTGTTCTGTTCATACGAAACTCTGCATTTCGCTTATTGAATTCTTATTTCGATTCTAATTGGTCAATTTTTGATAAGAAATTGTTTTTTTTGGGAAAATGGTGTGTGCCATATGGCTCTTCAGATCTATGAAATATAAGCAGGATGAATTCTTCTACTGAAACGCCTACTCAAGTCGGCAAACAACGAGGTAATGCAAGGGCTATGAGCTTCGTAAGACAATTCAAACCAAACGGCGCTTTCGGAAACATGAACGTTATTCACGAAATGATTTCATCCAGAGAATCAAAAGTTAAACTACCTTGCAGAATATAAACTGCTACAGGGAAGTACTGCTCAGTAGCTTTCATTTGAATGGCCACACTTTAGGATTTCACCCACAGACTCAAAAGATAGAATCACCTTGCACAGCATAATAAAAAGCACCACCGGAAAGTACTGCTCAGTAGTTTTTGTTCAAATGTCAACTGCTTTGGGAGTTCATCTGCAAACTCGTGTGCTAGAACCACCAAAATAATAAGACATAGCGTAGGAATGTTCCTCTCAAAAGGTATTCACGCTAATCTTTTCGCCTTAAAATTTCATCCAAAAACTAAAAATTAAGTCAGAACCGCTTTCTACAGCATCATAAACAGCCTGGCAGGAAAGTACTGCTCAGTAGCTTTCATGCGTATTGTCGTCCTTGAGGATCTAATCGACTTGTTTTGTTGACCTTTGTTTGTCTTGTAAACTGGAAAACAAAACTATTTCATTGCGGATAGTGAAAACTGTAGTTTTGGTTGTTTAAGTAAAGCGTTCCTTTCATTGTGCACTCTCTGTAATCAGCGACAAATGTAACCGACACAAAACGTAGTAGTCGCGGTAAAATACTAAGCAGATACTAAGATTAAGTTTTTCAATGCTGAAATTCACAACTTAATGAAACGAAAAGTCTGACTTATCACATTGCTTTTCGGAACTCAATCGTTTTGCATTGTATAGTTTGTTTAATCATGTGAAATTTTCCATGTTCAGTAATTTTGCAAATTATGCCATGAAAGCTTACAGGTTTCTGCAAATCTGTGTAGTTTCTTTCTAAGATTTTAAGCATAAGTGAAAGGTTTTCTTAATTTTCGTAAACATTTTGTTCCAAAGTTTAATTCTGTCAACTTGTTTTCATCTGATATATTTTCTAATTAAATCCTATTTTATTGTTTTTTCCAATTTTTACTTGTCTAAAGGGCTGTTCAAAGCAGTATAATTTTCCCGCCAAAAAACTTAGAAAAAATACGGGCGCTGAAAATACGCATGCGCCGTTTTTTTAAATTTTTTTTCAGTCAAATAATATAAATTTAATTAAGTCACCTCTGCTACTCTTAATTGTTTAAGTAAAATATATATATCCCTTTAAACCCAATAAGTGAAGCAGATCATGTTTGTAAATTGTGTAATCTTTATTTTGTTTCTTAAATAATGTACAATAAAATTGTATTGACTTCTCTCAGTTACAACTTGTTCTATTAACTCTAAATGTCTTAATTAGTTAATTGAAAGTCTTTTAAATCATTAAGGTGGCGGGAAAATTTAATGAAATTTGCACAGCGTTTCCCCTGGCAACAAATTGACAAGGGTTCCCTTTTAAGATTTTTCTACACAAAAAAACAATGACATAGTTACCAGTACAAACGACTGGCAATGAAAAACTCAAGTGTTCTGCCGTGGCCTATATTTTTTCATTAATTAAAAAAAGTTGAGTGAAGTTTGTCGTATAATTGCCTTTCAGTCGTGTACGAAGTAATGTATTTTACTACAGGCAATGTGACAAGTTTAAACTCTGAGTAAAAATTGCTGCGAATGTTTTTTCAGTGTTTTGGTGCATCAAAAATCGTTCTATAATCGCGTTAAGAATTATATCTGCATGTGGAGTTAAACTCGTCACAGCCTTGTTACGAAGTTGCTAACACGATGCAAATAAGGGAAGCGAAACAAATTTGTTATACAATTTTCAGTAGTAATTTGCACGAAAAAAAAAAACAGCTTTCAATTTTACTGTTGTTGTCAATGATAAGACAAACGCATTTGTTTAAAGGGAACCTCCACTCTTACAAATTCACGCTAAATTGTTGAAAATAATTACTATCTTCCAAATTTTATTTTGAAACGTGGATATAGCATTTAAATTTACAAAAACATCGATATCATTATGGGTTATTTCCGCTTTCAAATCTTCCGGCACGGCCATTTTGGATTTGATGACGAAATGATGCAGAAAATCCTTTGTTTCAAACAATAGGGCAACCATTTCAAAATGGCCGCGCCCGGGAAATTTAAAAGCGAAAATATGTGCGATGATGCTATCCACGGTTTAAAACAAAATTTGAAATCTAGTAATTATTGCCTACAATTTATCTTCAATTTAATTAAAGAGTGGAGGTTCCCATTAAAAGAAATTTAATTGCGATGCATGTGTAAAAACAAAATCAGCTAAAATAATCAGTTTAGTTTTGGAAGCTGTTTCGCTCTTTTCTTTTGCATCATGTAGCAATCGACATATATAATTACGTGGTACAGTTATCAAAAATTCAACGTCTGGTTCTTAAATTGTCGAGTTGTAAATATTCGTCTGTTTTGGGGCGATAGAAATGCATACCACCAACAACATATGAAGCAATCTTCTTACAGTGTATAACAAACCTGCCGTTCTAAATATCAAAGCGAGATTAGAATTTAGAAACGGATGTATTTGTACATCTTTCAATGCTCTTTTCCTTTCTTGCAATTTGAAAAGTTTGGGAAGCACGAATTTCAATTAAACTTTTCGTATTCAATAAATGTTTTGTATAACAAACGACACCTTCAGCTTACGATGCTTTTACATACTTGTGCCTGGTGGCTAAAAACAAATTATTTCGGTTCATCGAAAAGCCTTGCACTCAGTTAGAAGCTAATATTTACAAAGGAAAATGATCATTAAAGTGAATTTCGCAAAAAAAAAAAATGTGAGTTGACGATCGTGCGACAAATGAATGTTCAGTGTTTCGGACATCTTCGGCAAACTCCTTCAAGTTCGATTTAAAAACAATTGAATCATGTCACCAAGTCACTGAACATCACAACGTTGAAATGCTTCGTAAAAGGTGCGAAAACGTGGACCTGAATTCAAATGCAAATCAAATAAATTGCGCCAAATTTGTTGTCAACATTGAAGGAAAATTCTCACCGATTCGCCTTCGTGTGAAGAAAAGTCGACCCTTTTTTACGTGCTGTCATAAATTTACCAAAAACTAAAACTCGTTGATTTGAGGTTTAAATAAGATAATTTTAAGTAAATGGGAAAATTTCACGTCTTCAGTGTTGTTGTGGTCATTCTGGACAAGTTATAACAATTCAGAATCTCTCCCCCCAATACCCATAGAACCAGACACTAGTTTTGATAACTGTACTCAAATACTAAGAGAACAGAACAACTATTTGAAGGATCTCCCTGTAACTATGGTCTGGCCAAATGTGAGCGAATGCGGAGCAGAGGGCTACGAAATTTCAATTTTCGTTTCTTAAACCGTTCAACAGGCGTGTGTTTAGTACAGAAAACAATTTTACAAAGTTAACATTTCTTATTCTTGTTGCTGGTTGTTTCATTTTAAAGTTGTTCATTTGTTTTGTTTGTCTGTTCATTGTTTTTCATGGCTGTTTTTACTGACCAATCTACCAATTATTTTTCCGTGGAGGACTGAAAGGTCTTGAAACTCGGGACGAAAGATAAAAACAAAACAAAACTGTGATCAAAAGTTTGAAAAGCATGTGTAACTAAACTCAAAACGAAAAAAAGAGCCTGAACACTAATGATCATGGCAAAATCTTAAATTGTGATCGTTCAAATGAAAAACGGTTGCGCTACACTCTTCCTGTGGTGCTGACAGGGGTGTTGAAACTTTTGAGTCTGTGGATGAAATCTTAAAATGGCGATTCAAATAAAAGTAACTAAGCAGTGCTTTTCTGTGTCCCTGTTTATTATGCTTCCGGTTCAAGAAAGTTTTATGTTTTGAGTCTGCTGATGAAATCCTAAGGTGTTTCCACTTAAAATATATTTGGTACTACCATCCTGTGTTGCTGTTTATTATGTTGTACAAGGTGATTCTAACGTTTCAGTCTGTGAATGAAATCCTAAAGTGTGACCATTCAAATGAAAGCTACTGAGCAGCACTTTCCCGTGGTGCTGTTTATTATGCTGTACAAGGTGGTTCTACCTTTTGAGTCTGTGAATGAAGTCCTTAAGTGTGACCATTCGAATGAAAGCTACTGAGCAGTACTTTCCTGTGAAACTGTTTATTATACTCTACAAGGTGGCTCTAACTTTAATTTTGAGTTTGTGGATGAAATCCTAAAGTACGACCATTCAAATGAAAGCTACTGAGCAGTACTTAGTTGTGGTGCTGTTTATTATGCTGTACAAGGTGGCTCAAGTTTTGAGCCTTTGCGGATGAAATCCTTAAGTGTGACCATTCAAAGAAGAGTCATTGAGGTGGTGTTGTATGTTATGCGCTATGACTTTTCACTTCAAGAAATGTTATATGATCCGAGTGTTACTTCCTACAGGGATTTATACCATGCCATAGAAAATACAGCCAATCAGAATGCAGGAAAGCCGTTGTATATTCGTCAGTATTCCACCAAACCTTCCCATCAATCAACGTAATTCAACGGTATCGCACTCAACCTTCCCATCATGTTGAGATTCCCACTTATGCTGGCCTTGCTGGCCACTATGGCATGGTATAAAATAGTTATGCAACCCTTGCTCGTGTTATACCGTTGAATATCCCACTCGTTACTTGTATTTTCTCTGCATACACACTCGCCTAAAGGCTCGTGTGTATACCAAGAAAATACAAGTGACTCGTGGGATATTCCATGGTATACCACTCGAAAGAGTTGCATAACTACTATCTTTACTCTGCCGTACAAAGTGGTTCTTACATTTGAGATTCTGCATGAAACAGTGTGTCGCCATTCAAATAGTTTTTTCAGTCTAGTACTTCAGTTTCAGGAGCGATTTGTTTTCAAGAATATCCGGAAGGTTTTTGCTGTAATAAAACTATCTTATACTGACGACTCATTTTAGTTGACTGACTTTTGGATGATAACAACCGACTTAATGGCAAACTTGGCGGAGTAGATGTCTATTGGCAAAATGATTTTTTTTCCACTGAGACCCTTCAAATCAAATGTTCTGTTCTTAACATCCAATAAATTGTTCAGCGTTAGCGTAGCACTGCAATTCGTAATACTTTTCAATTCACGACCTGGGGTGTTTAAAACCCTCAGACAATTAGAGCCAATGAGAATTTGTTAACTTGAAATATGGAATGCCATTGTTTCAATACTGCTTTCGAAACTAAAGGCAATAGTGTTTACTTCCAATTCAATACTTTGGTATGCGATAGGCAAGTTCGTTTTGTATTACGGAAAACAGTGCTACCTTAAAACTCAACAAGAAATAAATGGAACTTTGAGCAATCGATACCACAGCACTCAAGCGTAGAAAAACGTTTCACAGTTTTATAAAATAAATACCGATTTTCCTCGGAACTAAATTAATGTATACGTCACTCCGAATATGTTTACAGAACAAGACATTCAAACTTGATTTCTAGTCAGAAAAAAAAAATAACAGAAAAAAAAACGATGCAATGTTGTGCGATAGTTGAGAGTGCTGTAATCTGCTGGATTACTCAAGTACCTCAAAGTGTAGCTTCCTCCAGTGCTTGTTGATGATTCACTTCAGATTTTCTTGTGCAATCCATCGTCCACTCTTTACGCTCGACGTTCGTAACTTCAGTCTATAAATATAACGGAAAGGTGGAAATTAAGCATCAATTGTTAAAGTTCTCCGAGCTAACTGGTGATAACATTTTCGACCGTTCTCATAGCTTTACAGTTCCTCGGTGTAATTGTTCTGTGTCCCTCAGCGCAAAAAACAGTTTTGGCATAGCTATACACTGAGAGCTAAGTGCTTTAATTTAACCGTTTCTCGTGTCAAAGAGTAAATTGCCAAGTGGCCCAAAGTCGGTCATTTGAAAATAAACTGCTTGCCGGTGCAGAACTGAAGCCGCTGTATCCCGTTGTTGTACGATAAATCGGTTAAAACTGAATTCGGAACCGTCGCTCTGATTTTCCTTTACAAAGAAAATTTGTACAAATTTATATCGCCATTGGTAGGGAACCAGGAGTAATACGAAACCTTGTGCACGTATTCACTTCACTAACGAATTTCGGCCATTTTGAAACTACTTTTAGTCACGTTTGATACAAAACTCGGCACAAGAACTGTAACTTACCTTCGGTTTGAAATAACAGAAGTACAACTGTAGGGTTAATTGTTTCTTCAGTCCCTTCATGGTGGACAAACGATGAAAAGCAGCCATTACACATTTTGACCCTCACTCGGCCACGATGTCGGTAAACTAAAAACACCGCTAGAAATTTGCTATGAATATGGATTACAAACTGTAGCCAATAGCGGGCCATTATACTGTGACGAATTTTTGCACGGGCTTCATTTTGCACGCTTTGTTGTTTGGAATATAATTTGTTGAGTATATGCACGAACGTTTAATTTTATTCTAATAAAATATTGGACTTTTTATTTCACGTTCTGAAAAAAAAAAGGCATTTGTCGCATTTATATTTTTCAGTATAAAAATTGAGAATTAAGTACGGAATTATACAGAATCATGATAAACGTATGCTGGAACCTGGCATGATACTCCTGTTTCCCTAAATCTCCACCAGTTTTGTACAAAAAGGATCAAAATGTTTCTAATTTCATTTGTAACCAGATTTTCGTTTCTGATACGTGAAACGGTTTGCAAAGTATTAAATATGTGACTCATCATCGCAGTTATGAACAATACTTAAGCAGTAGTGAAAATTAAGTGTGAAAAAAAAAAAAATCAGGCTTGTACGGGATTCGAACCCACGACCTCTGCGATACCGGTGCCGCGCTATACCGACTGAGCTAACAAGCCATCTGGGAGCTGGTCGTTTTGTTGGTTCGTAATATACCCGTGAGTGGTGAATATATGAGAATGAATATATGAAAATCATATATTTGAACTGCGAATTAATGATTAAATATGTGACTGATCATCGCAGTTATGAACACTACTTATGCAGTAGTGAAAATTAAGCCTGAAAAAAATTCAGGCTTGTACGGGACTCGAACCCACGACCTCTGCGATACCGGTGCAGCGCTCTACCGACTGAGCTAACAAGCCATCTGGGAGCTGGTCAATGATGATATGAAAATCATATATTTGAACTGCGGATTAATGATTAAATATGTGACTGATCATCGTCACTCACGGGTATATTACGAACCAACAAAACGACCAGCTCCCAGATGGCTTGCTAGCTCAGTCGGTAGAGCGCTGCACCGGTATCGCAGAGGTCGTGGGTTCGAGTCCCGTACAAGCCTGAATTTTTTTTTCAGGCTTAATTTTCACTACTGCATAAGTAGTGTTCACAACTGCGATGATCAGTCACATATTTAATCATTAATCCGCAGTTCAAACATATGATTTTCATTCTCATATAGGTTTGCAAAGTGTTGACTAACGCGATGTTGTTCCGAATACAGTAGTTAAAAAAAATGTTTGCATTGATGACTTTTGGTCAATCTTTGTAACTTAACACTTCACAATGCTGTTAAAAATCTAATAGGGACCATTGCGAATATCTTCTTCATTCGTGAAACAGACTGTCTTCTAGTCTGAGGAAAAACGTTACCCCCCCCCCCCCCTTTTTTCCTTCTTGTTGCCGTTTATCTTTTCTTTATCAAATGACTGGCTCTTTCAGCGGTCAAGATGAATCCATTCTCCTCCCGTGATTGGCTACCCGCGAGGTCAAGATGGAGCCATCTTGACTACTCGGCATTAGCCCGTTCGTCCCGCGTTTTACTGTCTTTTTATAGCGTCCTTTGAGTTATGTGATAAATCCTTTATTGACCAAGCTTGTCGCCTTCCTTTGCGTGTTTATGGACCTCGATTTCGTGTCGGTCCATAAACACGCAAAAAAGAACTTGGTCAATATCCCACCATCTTGACCTCACGCTTGGGCAATAACCCATATTTATCCCACAGGTGAGGACCTGTCATAATCTCGCGTCTCCACGCCCACGTATACAGAAAATGACTAAAATCATTCTCTCCCAAGGAAATGTAAAAATCGCGTGCAGTATTTCAATATTTCAGTCAAGGATTCAATGTTGAACAAAATTTAAAAACAATAAAAGTTTTCTTGGCAAGAGTCATTTTTATTGTTGTTGCTACTATTACTTCGCGCATTACGTTGTCGTTCATGTGGTCAGTAAGGCACAATAAAAGCCTTTTCTGCTAGGATTACTAAGCCATTCGGTGCCATTGCACATTTAACTTTAAGGATGTCTACTGATACAGGCGGCTTTCAAGAGAAATTCGCCGCGAATTTCTTGTTGTTTGAAAAGGATTTTTCAAAAGAACAAAGCAAGCTACTGACTGCAAATGATTTTACAAGTTCTAATGTCAATTTATTCACAAAATAAAAAGGCTTATTACCAACGCTATTCTGAAAATGAGCCCCCGCTCACCAGAGGAAATAGGGCCCACTGAATAAAACTCTACATTTTGTCTTAAACAAGGCTTGTTCGTTAACTAATGCAGCCATTTACGTTTCCCGAATTACATTTCATTCTGTAATTTGACAAAATTCGCGGGAAATATTTCGTCCCGTGAAATAATCTGTCATTGTAAGTCTTACGCTTGTTACTGGACAATCGTTATGGCTTTTTTTACGCTTATTTAACGAAATTCTCGGGAAAACATTTCGTCTCATAAACTAAACTGTCACTGTACGTCTTGCGCTAGTTACTGGACACTTATGATGATGTATTTACAATCCACTGTCCGTTCGCAGAGCCAACACCCCTCTTCAACAACCGACATCGCTACCATCACTAGCCAACTGTTCCTGATGGGTTGATTGGTTGATCGGTTGCAGCAGCTGCTGCGTATTTCAAGCCATAGAGACGTTTTCCACTGAAGTATTTACGTAATTGGGTTCCAGTTTGAAATCCTCAGGAGCCAAATATTCCTTAAAGAAAAACAAAACGGCCATTTTCATCGACGTTTATAACACCTCTATTTATGTATTTATGTATATACCCCTTTTGAGCCGACTTTGAGATCTCGACTTTAAGAAACGGACTTAGTTATATCCGCGCGTTTTACTGCCCAAGCGCGGGAAAAGAGCAGAGATCCGGAACTGTGAGCACGGGAAAAGATATTTGTCATATCTTTTGATTGGACTGTCATAAATTGTTGTTTCGTCAATCAAGTAAAAAAAATCAATTAAAAAAATATCTTGAATAGAGAAAAACAAAAGATTTCAAGTCAAATGGTGCACAAAAAAAGCCTGATTGTGGAAATAGGTACAAATTGCTGCGGCTTAATAAGACAATTAATGGATTCTGTTTTCGTCTAATATATGATGAGAACCGCGCCCTACGTGCTCTGCTTCAACCTTTGGCATGGATAGATAAAACAAACCTCGAGGCTGATTATTCTCGCTGTTAGACGAAAACTAAGTCCAATTATCCCCCCTCCCAGAAATTACGAAGACGCTGACAAGAGTGAGGGATTGTGGAATGGTTTGAGTTGACAGCGAATTGCCACAAGTGGTAGTAGTGGTGTGATGATGATGATGATGATAAGAAGAAGAAGAATGATGATGATGATGACGATGATGATGACGAAGATGATGACGAAGATGATGACGATGATGACGAAGATGATGATGATGATGACGATGACGATGATGATGATGACGATGACGATGATGACGAAGGTGATGATGATGACTATGACGATGACGATGATGATGATGACGATGATGACGAAGGTGATGTGATGATGATGACGCCGATGATGATGACGATGATAGTGTTATTTATTTATTTATTTATTATCTGCCACACACAATGAACTTGAATGATTAATAAATTAAAATTATTAATACACAGAAATTGCAATGGTTAACATAAAAAAAAAGAACAGATAGGACAGAAAGAAAAAAAAATGGCGAGGGAACCTAATAAAAACCATGGGGCTCTTTGGACTTAGATTCCCTCCCAAGAAAGTGTATTGTGAGTGGAATGTTGTTTTGGTTAAAGTAGACTTAACAGGACCTACTTTAGCGGCTACAAAATCCACAGTCCCTCACTCGTTCCAGTCTCCCCATACTTTCTAAAGTAAGTACTTGCTACTTATTTTGAGGAGACGACTTACGATTCCTTGTCTGTGCATTCGATGGAGCTCATCGCTCAGCTCGTCAAACGTTGGTCTCTTCTTTGGGTTTGCATTCCAGCAACGAAGCATCACCGAATACCTGGCGAGCGAAAGCGAAGTTTGAGAAAGGGTGTTAATTTCGGGACTATACCAGAACAGGAATATTCGAATTAAAGTATTTATGTCCTGTTTTCGTAATCAACAGAAAAACATTTCAGTTGTTCTGTTCTCCATAGCAGAATGAACAGAATTTGGATTAATCGGAATGTGCAAAATATGCGATCTTCAGGGTCGTAGCCAAGATTTTTCCAAATTACCCCTTCACCAAGAAAAATAAACCGAAATTACATTTTTTTTCAATTTTCGTCTTTTTCGGGTACGCACGCGCGTCTAAGCCTTCAGGTAGCTACGCCCCTAATCTCTTAATTGGCAGAGTTTTGGCGGGAAAATCGTACGCGGCCCGCTTTGAACGTGACTCATT
This sequence comes from Pachyseris speciosa, assembly GCA_016490735.1. Classification (NCBI taxonomy): domain Eukaryota; kingdom Metazoa; phylum Cnidaria; class Anthozoa; order Scleractinia; family Pachyseridae; genus Pachyseris; species Pachyseris speciosa. Next base: position 5,718 of record JAEMWC010001748.1, on the reverse strand, counting down.
TCCACGCTGCACTCTGGTCGCCTCTGCCAACTTCCGCGTATTCCCTTATTCATAAACAGGAAACAGGTGTAACCAGAATAGCCCCTCACCCCCCCCCCCCCCCCCAAGACAAAACAAAACAAAAAGCTCTCCCATAGTGTAGATAGATAAGAACTTTATTTTATCACGCTAGCCTATTCAACAATGTAACAAAACAATAGCTGGTTTCCAGTAGGGGCGTGAGCTAAGTATAAAAATTAAAAATATCCTAAATATACTAACAACCGTGATTAAAACTATTCGTGCATTTAATTTATAGTCTCGCATCCTCCCCGGCTAATAGTCAACTCCGCCTTAAATTAGTGACGTGAGGGTAAAGTGATTGTCATTTCTGTTAACCACTATTTAGCTGGATCGTGCTCGCCAAGCCCACACACTTTTGGTGAGCGGACACTTTTTGAAAAATTCTCCCAATTACTCGGTGCTCTTCAAAAGTAACAAGATCATTGGTACTAAAGGTTTTCTTTTACCTTTTACGCAGCTGCCTCGTTTTATTTACAAGTAAATAGAGATTTACTACTTCCTCCAGAGAAGATTTGGCACTTAGTTTCATTTTAAAATGTAAGAAAATGGTCTCTCGGAAGGTGTCTATTATCAATACCCCCACCTCCCCACCCATCCCCCCCCCCGCCCCAAAAAAAAAAAACAACAACAAAAAAAGAAAACAAAACAAACAAACAGCGAAACAAACAAAGAGGAGACAACAAAACAAAAAAATTGAAAAAAAGCCCTTGACAAGTGCACAGTTTATTTTCAGAAGCTTTTACCCTCTCAACTTGTTCCCAGTATTTCTACGATGCAGCCCCACGCAGCCAACACGCAATAAACAGGCCCTCGCGACATTCGATAGGTCATGGACAGAATCGTTTAAATTCATACTTTTTCGAGTTCTACTTACAGCTCGTCGCTGCAGTATCGAGGCTTTTCCAACCGACTTCCTTCTTTCAGTTTGTCGAGTAACTCACTTACAACCATTCCAGCGTACGGAGCACAGCCTGTCAAATGAGGGAAAGTAGATACAATTGCAACCACAACAATAACGACAAAGGCGATGACAATAGCAACATCAAACAAGTAAGTGTGGGTGTAAAATAAAGTAGAGACTGCAAAGATGAGTTGCCAAACTTACCTCCAGTTTCGATTTCCCAAAGGAGAACCCCAAACGACCACCTGAGGAACAAGGAAGGAAACATGTCGTTCTATTTTGTTTTTATCAGAAGATAAATTCACTCGCTTGCTGCTTGCTGTCCGTCCATCCGTCAATTAGCCAGTCTGTCTGACCTAGCAGCCAGCCAGGTAGACAGTCAGTAAGTCAGCTGGTCCGTCAATTAGCCAGTTAGTCAATTACCCAGCTAGCCAGTCAGTCCATCCGTCCGGCATTGAACAAGCAGGCAGCCATCCAGTCAGTCAGTCAGTCAGTCAGTCAATCACTAAACCAGCCATTCAGCCAGTTAGTCAGTTTGTCATACAGTCAGCCATTCAGTCAGCCGGCCATTCAGCCATTCAGTCAGCCATTCAGTCAGTCAGTCAGTCAGTCAGTCCGCCAGCCAGTCAGACAGACAGGCAGGCAGGCAGGCAGGTAGGCAGGCAGGCAGTAAGCCAGCCAGCCAGCTAGTCACTCAGTCAGTCAGTTCGTCTTTAGTCAGCGATTCAGCAAGTCAGTCAGTCAACCAGCCATTCAGTCAGCCAGTCAGTAAGTCAATTAGTTCCGGCAGTCAGCCAGCCAGCCAGTCAGTCAGTCAGTCAGTCAGTCTGTCAGTCAGTCAGCCAGCCAGCCAGTCAGTCAATCAGTCAGTCAGTCACTCAGTCAGTCAGTTCGTCTTAAGTCAGCGATTCAGTAAGTCAGTCAGTCAACCAGCCATTCAGTCAGCCAGTCAATAAGTCAATTAGTCCCGGCAGTCAGCCTGCCATTCTGTCAGTTCTTTAGGCTGTCAGACAGTCAGTCAGTCCGCCAGCCCGTTAGACAGACAGGCAGGCAGGCAGTAAGCCAGCCAGCCAATCAGTCAGTCAGTCAGTCAGTCAGTCAGTCAGTCAGTCACTCAGTCAGTCAGTGAGTTCGTCTTAAGTCAGCGTATCAGCAAGTCAGTCAGTCAACCAGTCAGTCAGTCGATTAGTCCCGGCAGTCAGCCAGCCAGCCAGTTAATCAGTCAGTCAGTTCGTCTTAAGTCAGCGATTCAGCAAGTCAGTCAGTCAAGCAGCCATTCAGTTAGCCAGTCAGTCAATTAGTCCCGGCAGTCAGCCAGCCAGCCAGTCAGTCAGTCAATTCTTTAGGCTATCTGTTCCATGGTTTTGTCTGTATGTCTGCTCGGATTTTAACACAGAAAGAATATAAACCACTTACACGTCACTTTGGCTCGTGTAAATGCCCTGCTCGAGAGATTCCACCGCCATCCATTTAGCTGGAAGTTTACCCTGCAAATACGACAAATAAATGCAAAGGATCATTCCAGGGAAACAGTACTTTAACCGATGTACACCAACGAGAAAACATAGCATGCAATTATACACCGGCTCCATTTCTGCATATAATACTAGATTTTCTGAAGCTGGTAGCTTATATGTTAACAAGACGCTCTATGAGCGTTTACTCGGGATACTTTTGTGATGCAGAAGTCGGACGCATGCTTTCTGATTCTCAAAAACTATCCGGCTAATGGATTGCTTTTTGGTTCGCACTAGGCCTTTTTGTTCACGTACGAGCAAAGCGCGTTAAACTGTTTTGAGAGTTGCCATCCATATTCGTTGTCAGCTGTGGTTGTTTACCTCTAAATTAAGAAGCAACATCTGGAGTTTACTTTGGGCCTTACACATGCGCACGAAATTCGCGGTCACAACATAATTAAAACGGTCACTATTTGTTGACTCGTGGCCTTACGTCCCGAGAAATAAAAGATGATATTCAATGCGCCCCTCTTGAAGAAGCTGTTGACAAATCTTACCCCAGTTTTCTTCTCGTACACATTGTCGGTGTAAATATCACGAGAAAGACCAAAATCGGACACTTTAGCCACCAGTTCCTCTCCAAGAAGCACATTTCTAGCAGCCAAGTCTCTGTGAGCGCACTAGAATTTTGAAAGACCATCAAAAAGGGAGTACATAAATATGTTAATATCCTAAATTAAGTTAAATAACTCATTGTAAAAGCAGTCTTATCTAAGCTCTTCAGGCGTACAGTAACAACCTACTTAACTAATAAAGAACTTTCTTTTGGGGGACAGATTTTATGCTTAATAGTCACCCTTGCTGGAAGCAACCAAATTACAGTGTCGACTGTAATTGGTGTAATATGGACTGTAATTGCTGTAATTGGTGTAATATGGACTGATAGCGGCTCCCAGAGGCGCCTTTACAGGCTGATGTCCGATCTTATACCACAGGAGAATTGTAAACCGTCATGAAACTATGTGATCTGTGCGGTATATAAGTCCGTTACCGCTAACTGCTCTTTCGTGTTTAATAATACGCTGATGATAAGTGTCATTAAAAACAGAAATTGCGCTTTGAAGTCTATGTATCGCTTACCTTGACAGCTGCAAGATGCATCATTCCGTCTGACACGTCGCAAGCTATCCTGAGTCTTTCCGCGGAGCTAATTTCCAGTGTGTATTCATTCATGTTGTCGTAATTCTGTTTTCTATGGTCACGGAGATAACGAAGAAGATTGCCGTGTTCTGCAAATTCCACCAGGATCATCAACGGGCCTGTTGGGTAAAAGAATTCTCCAGGTTAAAAAAAATTATCGTCTAGCTCGTTGCCCAGCAACTGTGTACACCTCAAAGAAACTGAAGTAAAAACAAGCCGTAGTTGTAACCAGCTAACCTTAAGACCTAAAGAAGCAATATCACGTTACCGAAGCTTCAATTCACCAAGAGTCTTGGACTCAATGGAAATACAAACCTAACGATAAGTTTTGTCAAGAACGAGCATGTTACTATATTGAAATTATTTGCTGCTGTCTGTTGTCACGGGGCGCGCGGATGGAAAGAGACTGAAAATTGTAGAAGTTGGCGGAGTTATTCAACTTCTGAAACTGCATTTAGAACACATCTTGAAAGATTTTGTAGGGCTTGCCCTCCCCGCTAAAATCATTTGATATCCACCCTTTAATTAGCAGAAACATCTTTACTTCTATCAGTAAATGTATTAAATAATGATCTATAGAGCGTTTTCATTCACGTGGCTATCGGGCATATTGGTTCACTGAAACAAAAGAAAGTATTTTCATAAAAAAATAGAGTTCTGTAGACCTTATTCGTATTCTTCATAATGAACTGGAACTAGCGCGCATACGAGGCTTAAACAGGGGATTCTTTTCATATGTAAATGTATTCCCCGCAAGAGCCTCGATTTCGCGCCAGACCCAGTTCAATATCGAGAATACAAATATGGTTTATTCCCAGTGGTTTAGTTTGGGACACCAACATGGCCGCCGTTTCTTTGTTTTGGGACACCAACATGGCCGTCGTGACGTCATGTGAAAACACTATATAGGCATTTTTCACCTCAAACTGACCGCAACTCCACGTCACACAGCCCATTTATATCAGTAACACCTTGCATTGACTAAGTTCTGATTTACAGTTTCTGATTACAGCAAATGCCACCGCGGACATGGAATAGGTGCAAATCATTCAACACTCTTACCTCCAACTGAGCATGCGCCGATCAGGTTTATCAGATTGGGGTGATTACCCACTGACGTCATTATCTCCAGCTCGTTAAGCAAATCTTTAAAATCGCTTTCTGTGGCAGCGCCTGTAGAAACAAAACAAGACAAATTACGATGTAGGCATAAAACTTCAGACAACCAGAGAGCACTGACCTTGTTGTTTAGCAAACGTTACCGCCGTACAAACGAGAGCACCTTTAAGGTTACGATTCCAAATAGTTCAGTGATTTCGGAGACACGCTTTTTGCCTGCGTCTTTTGACCGAAAGCTCAGATTGCGCATGTGTGTAACCAAGGACCACGTAGTTGCAATTTTCCTTTGACGAACCAGCAGCACATTGATCACGAAGTACAATTTACTGAGTTTGATGCAAAAAAGCTGGAAAACCCGCCAGTTTTCTTCGCGACACATGGAATTGAGTATATCGCACGATATCTGTTGAGCGTGCACGACGAATATTGAGCATGTTATGACAATATTTGGCCAATGTCACAATGTATTGAATAATAGTTGTACATAATCAGGGCTCTCATAAAGGCCAGGCGCCCAGATTTTAGATGGGTATCTTGAGTTACGTCCCGGCTACTTCGACAGACTATTGGCTATTCTAACACAGAGGGAGTCCCTGGCTACTTTTAGCATATACTCGCTTTCTTCATTAATCAGTGACAGCCCTGTACAGTGGTGATCCCTAGTTCAAGGCAGATACCTTTGGCGATGAGCTGAAAAATCGGTGCCCAAACGTGAGCGTAAAGGCGAAACACTCTCCGACAAGGTGCAGACTTTTTTTAGAACGTACTTACTACACTCAACTAATTGTGCCTTTTGCAGAATTGAATGAACTTACGTTTCAGCTTCTTAACAGCGCAAGGTACAATGCGACCATCATCTTCACTGAACTCGCCTTTGAGCACCATTCCAAACTCGCCCTCTCCAAGAATTTTACCAAGTGTGACGCGTTCACGTGCTATCTCTCGCCATGAAAATGAGGCTGCAGCTGCCGTGGAGCT
>JAEMWC010001747.1:12500-100436 GCA_016490735.1 Pachyseris speciosa | reverse complement strand
GTTAGCTTAGTGGTAGAGCACCGGACTAGCTGCGGGAGGTCGGTGGTTCAAACCCCCGGTCGGTCGGACCAACACTCAGGGTCTTTAAATAATTGAGGAGATAGTGCTGCCTTTGTAATAACATCTGCAAATGGTTAGACTTTCTAGTCTTCTCGGATAAGGACGATAAACCGTGGGCCCCGTCTCACAACTCTTCATAATTGATTCTGTGGGACGTAAAAGAACCCACACACTGTTCGAAAAGAGTAGGGGACGTAGTTCCCGGTGTGATGGTCTATCTATCATCTGATGATTAAATGCTCGAATATTAGCTGCACAAGCTACTTCTAAAATCCGAGGGTAAATAATGTCCGAGGGTAAATAATGTGATGTATGTATGTATGTTGAAGTGGCTCATATCTTCTCGAGAAATCTGCCATATTTTCTGCATGGCTTCACATTTTGTACGAACAGAAAATGTGCTCCAACAACATTGATTTGGGTAGGGGGAGGGGAACCTGTTTTCAGTCCAAATTAAGTGTTCAAGTATTTTTTGCAACTGGTTGTAGCGTTCGAAACGTCAGCTTTTGAATCTCTTTACGGTGCCCATTTACATCATCAACTCAGTTGATTAAATCAAATTTTCGTAAGCAATTTCCAATTTACTTTATATCAGATTATCTTTTAAAATTCCTGCTGCCCTGCACAGTGTCAAATCACATTGGAAGAAACAATGAATTGACTCCATATTTCTTGGGCAAGTCTACACCCCCAAAAATAAAGACTCCCTTCTGCATGGAGACCATTTTGTTATTTTAAAAGAACAGCTAAAGTTCTAGTGTTTTATTAATCTGAAAAGTGTGATTATGTATGCTTCAATAAATCCTTGTATGGCTATCCGATCCACGACTTATGACCTAAATTTTTGCCTAGCAATATCTTTTACAAAATTTGGGATGAAAATTAGCTTATTTTCCCCCCTTCTTCATTAATCAAAACAGTGAAAATGCAAATTCACTTGACAGGAGGTGTTTTAGCAAAAACGTTTTACTCCTTTCGGAATAATTCTACAATTTTCAGCTAGCCAGAACTTTTCACTCCCGTTAATTGATCGAAATGCTGTGAAATTTAACGCGTTTGAGCGTGTGCATGATAAAAATTATAAAACGCCATAAAAGCCGTTCGGGAATTCTATTTAAAATTTGCTGGAGATTTTTATCGCCCGATAACTGATTATGACACAGCCAAAATCATTTTCACGCGATTGAAAACGTGTTCGAATAATCTCAGTGTGTGAGTATAGTGTAAGTTTATCTCTTGAATAGTTTTATTGTTGATACTGATTCTGAAGTCGAATATGCGCAGGTTAATTAAGCGCCGAGATTTTCTCTGAGTCTGATTGGTTTATATTGATAACGTGACATCCACGAAGAGGGACCATCAGGCGATAGTCTTCTTATGGCGAAAATCCAGGATGGATAGTACTCATCCGCCCAAAAGCCGACCTTATTTTTTCTATCCATGAACAAACTGGTTACGTTGCTCCAATTATATTTTTTATCTCGTACGTTTATACTTCTTTCTTTTAGTGAGATATAAATTATAAATGCCTCAGTTTCAGCGACTTTTGTTCGGATAATTTTTGTGGTGAGTAATAAAAACCAATAGCATGTTTCTGTCTCGAAGCTATGGGTCTGATAGTTGTTCCTTGTAAATTTGATGTTCTTAAACTAACATAAGACCTCAAGGCTTCCCATCTTGGGCTAATGTTTGTTTTAAGAACGTTAGACGTCCGTGGGGCATCCATCAGCCGATCGCTGCTCGAAAGAACCACTTCGTTATTTTTTTAATTCGTAGAAAGAAACGCCGATAATCAGGTAACAACACTCAGGAATTTGTACTGCTGAGTTTTAGTATAACTAGCATTCTATCACGAATGCCGTTCTCTGATTGGCTACGCTACTCGTTATCTATTCTGAGATAGATAGTGAGTAGCCGTTGTCAACAAAATGGCGGCCGCTTGTTTGCGTTTTCAAAGTCTGCGAGGAGGATTTAGAAAATTTACTTGTTTAGTTTTGAACGACTAATAGATTTATACGAAAACAATGAGATTATTCGCTCTCGATTTCTTTGCGTGATAGCTGATTCGGGCTGCGCCCTCCTCAGCTATCACGCGATAAAAATCTCGAGCTCATAATTGTTAATTAAACAGAAACTAGAACAAAAATGTGGAGGAAGGAGCGATTTCTCCACTTCTTTTTCAAGTTCCCTAAAACGTCATCTTCAAGATACCTCTATAAATGTTATGTGATAGATAGATAGATAGATAGATAGATAGATAGATAGCTTTGTTAAAAATCCATTGCATCCCAAGGGCTGGATTACGGACTGTACAATACGTAATACTAAAATACGAGAAAGGGTAGAAAAAATAAAAAAAAACTATTATAAATAAATAACAGTATATAAATAAAACAAAAGAACAAAGATACTACGTCATGAAATTTAAAAAAATAGCCGCGAATTTATGATAAAACCATTAGAAAATAGCCGCGTTATGCATGATAAAACTATTCATTATTCTATTTGTTCTACAAAGAGGTACGTTAAAAGCGCGCTTTCTCCTTAAGGCTACAGTGCTAAGATTACGTGGCGGCAAAAGGCCATGTAATTTGTGGAGGCTGTTGTCCTTAATCTCATTGAATAGGCGCTCTGTCAGCCATTGGTGCCGTTGATGGAGGGTGGCAATGTTGCACTCTTTGAGAGCCTCTTGATAGCCTAAATCTGGGAAAATAATTCTAAGTGCACAGCGCTGAATTTTCTCTAGCTCTTCAGAGAGATACTCAGGCAGACCATTGTGGAAAACTTGGCAAGCATATTCAGACACGGGCCGGATACACGTAGTATAGAAACAAAGTAGCTGCGCAGGATCTCCTTTTACACGCTTAAGCTGCCTTAACAGATAAAGCCTAGAGGCTCCTTTTTTGATAACATTCTCTATGTGAGCGTTCCACTTTAGATTGTTTGAAATTGTGAGACCAAGAAGTTTTGCGCTAGTTACAACCTCTATTGGTTTGTTGTTAATAGTAACTGCTTCGAAAGGATCTACAGAACTTGAGAAACTTATCTGCAACTCTTTACACTTGGTCTCATTCAATTGGAACTTATCTATTTCGGCTTGCCTAACTAGGTCGTCTACAGCAACTTGGATTCCACTTGGTTGGCCCTTGTGGACTGTCTCGGCCATCGATGTGTCATCGACGTACTTCCAAAGGTTGACGCCATTGACATTGATGTCATTTATCATTACCAGGAAGAGCCAGGGCCCAATTTGGTCCCCTGCGGAACACCTGCCCTGACAGATCCCCAATCCGAGTAGCAATCGTGGGCGAGTTTCACTCGTTGCTTCCTGTCAGTAAGAAAATCTGCAATCCAGGCCAGCACCCAAGGTGGAAGCTCATAATCCGTAAGCTTAGCCATAAGAATGGCGTGGTCGATAACATCGAATGCTTTCCTAAAGTCAAAGAGCACCACGCGCACTGTAGAACCGTTGCCGTCAGTATCCTTATACCAGTTGTGGAGCATGCTGATTAGGGCATGTACAGTGCTGGAGTTCGGAACAGTCCCATATTGGTTCTGGTCAATCTTCGCAAGGACGGCAGGCTTGATGTAGCCGTCAACGACAAACTCTTCCCCAACTTTAGAGAGAATTGGTGTCAACGAAATGGGTCTCGGGTGTTTGTTCACATCGCTAACAGTCTCAATGTGAGACATGGAAATTTTTCCTTCTGCGTGCGTAATAAACTGCGCACTTTGATCTGACGTTATGACATAACAATTTCTTCGGTTCATTCATTTTGCAGATTAACGAAACTTTGCAAACCATCTGCGAAGGCGCAACTTTTAAGTATCTAATACTCTTTTGTCATTGGATGGAATATAAATACCATAATCATTAATGATAAGACTCCAAGACTTCATTAAAAGTGAATGAAAATGAAAAAAAAAACAAAAAAACAATTTAATTAAAAGTTACAGTACATTAGCGATTCCACATATTGATGAAAATTTAAAATGTTCATGAACTAGTATACCCTGATAGTTTTTTGTTTATGTGTTTAACAAAAATGAACTTTCCTTGTTGGTGAAAGAATCCGCAATAATCGTTTTTCATTTTCATTGTAATTTTTGCAGTCCATTAATACTAGAGCATTTATATTTCTTCTATTTTTATGTCATATTACGTCATCACTTTATTTTGTGAAGGTGCTATCTCACAGGTTTCAATGTTTGCCGGAATAGGAAAAAATATTTGTTAAATAAATATGGAAAGGTTAAATAATATTAATAAAACCAACGGTACGAAGGTAGTTCTGTAATCGATTACTGTAGTTCTAGTCTTCTGTAAGTAATTCTAATTTCGTGATTTTGTGATTAGCAGTTTGCGTAATGCTGTAAGTGATGTTAGTGATAAAAAAGAGGAAAAGTTTGACTGAAAAGAAATAGCAATGCTACTTATTTTCCATGGGAGAAACTATTCTTTCGTTAGAATAGTACCCTTTGTCGCATCATGAAAGCAAATAAATAAAGTTAGCAACCATTTAATACATGTTCAGATCAGAATGTTGTTTTATTGCGTAAGTTGCAACGGCTAAACCCCCAAACACGAGATAGACAAGCAAAAATGTCTCATTATTGTCAGCTATGTACAGCTGTATCTTTTGGAAGTGGTATAATGGTAAAAAATGGTAAGATGTTGAAGACGCTGATAAATGTCAGCCTAGGCGCGAATGTTTTATTCGCTCGCAAACTAAAAGCATCTCGTAGAGGACATGAGAACAACAATTGACAACAGCTTACCACTGAATTATTTAGGAAATGTTCGTATGATTTCTTCTTTGAAAACAATGTTTGTTAAAATGAGCAAACAAAAAAGTATTAAGCCAAACTAAAAACTCTCAAGAACCTACAGTGAATCGGAACAATTTTCATTAAATGTCTGAGTTCATTATACCAAAGGATACCTAAATAATCATGCAGCTTAGCAAGCACGAGGCCCCTAAAAGCTACTTTGAACATAGCTGATCACTGCATACTTAGCTGGAGAAAGGTTTTTTAAATTTTGAAATTGAAAATTCACCATTAAAAGTTGTAATCCAAACATTTTGGCACTGTGTGGAAACTACAGCAAGATTTTCTCTTTAGATTTGATTTGACCAAATACGGGAAGTAGTCTTTTGAAGAATGGAGCTATACTCGTCAAATGCAACAGCAAACGGCAGCAAAAGGACTTTTACAAAATGAAGAATAAATAGAAAACAATGGTATTGGAATACGACTATAGGGCTATACCAGGGTAACCAATTTCCAATTTACTTTATGCCAGATCACCTTGTAAACTTCGAGTTTCCGTGAACAGTGTCAAATCACATTCGAAGAAACAATGTATGAATTGACTCCATATTTTCTCGAGAAGTCAGCCCCCCAAAAATAAAGACCTCCCTCTTGCATTTATAGAAACTTTTTTGTTATTAATAACTACAGTCGCTAAGCTACTGTTTTATTAATCTGAAAAGTGTATTATGTATGCTTCAATAAATCTTTATGGCAAACCGCGACTTATGACCTGAATTACTGTCATGATAGCTGAAGTCATTCTAGCAATATCTGTTACAAAATTGGGGCTGAAAGCTACTTCTTTTCCCCACGGAATTGGTCATATCCTTTTTTGCAATATTTGAGAAATTGACCAAACGTGAAATCTACAGATCGAAGTAAATGCTGAATACTGTCGTCAAGTACTGTATAGCATATTCAGTCAACCACGAACTTTCGAAACTTCTGCTGATGTAATTACAGCAGGAGACTCGCTGTAACCTAATATAAAAGGATGATTTCTTGAAATTAAGAAAAAAGGTACACTGTTCGTGGAGTGCTACAGAATTACGTGTTTCTTGGTTCTTTGAAGAAGTGACAGAGTTTAATTCCTACCTGATGAAGCCCAATTCGCTTGCATGGGTTCTTTTCCACTGTGTCTTCGATGCTCTTTCGCAGTGAATTTTCCGGCATAGAATTATCAGAAACTCGCCGGGAATTTCGTCCACTTAGCAGACTCAAACGCAAGGACATTTCTTTGCTGTCGCTGATGCCTTCCAGCTGTATGTACTCCGAGTCATCTAGCATGTTGTTTGACTTCCCCGAGATATATTTTCAAGAACGATCTTTGTTGTCGCCGATTCTTTCCTGTGGTTGGTCCATAAAGATGACAACAGAAGTGAATATAATTATGTTGATGCATAATTACTTCTAAAATTTGTTTTAACTGTAAGCAGGAGATCTATTGATTACATTGTAAGTGCATTTCATTTTCATAACAATTAGAACTAACTGTAAATGACCCATTTTTTAATGAAAAACAGACATCAATTTACAATCAACTTTCATAATCTCCAAACTAATTACTTCTTTAACAGAATGGCAAGATTTCGGAAAGTTTATACCCCTAAATTGAGAATGGAGAACACTACAGAGGCGAAAATGAACTACCAAGACGTAAATTGCTTCTGAAAAGCTTTATTCATTTACTGACGCATGAATCTAAAGAAGGTTGTCTGTTTGTTCAAGATATACATCTTATTTCCGATTTGCATGAAGAATAATTTGGAAAATACTAGTAAGCTCTCTTGATTATTTTGAAAGTATTCCAACATACTTCACTTACAGAGACAAAGGTTTCTTCGCTAACGAACTCTAATACCCTTTCACTGCAAAATGTTCAAAGTTTCAATGTGTGGGTGTGAAGGAAAGAGCAACGACAAAAATGTTAACTTGAGAGGGAAATAAACGGAATATTTTCCCCGCACTGCCAATATATCTAAGGCGCTAAATGCAATCTTAGGCAGATGTCTATATTTTTCGTTTTTATCAAAGAACATAAACAGCATAGGAACACTAAACGAAATATAAATGTAAGAACATAACTTACGTGTGGCCTCTGTTTTTTTTTTGCCAACCGTCTTCAAGAAACAGTTCGAGTACCAAGAAGTCGGACGTTTTAGCGCCCTTGATAATGAAGTGTTTTTTTGTCCTTATCGACGACTTTTATATTAAAAATTTACTGTTTACACATGATAGCTGGAGGATTTCTATTTAATTAAACACACCTCTATATATCTGATGAGAGACAAATTCAAACAAAAATATGCCAAGTAATGTTAAATCCCAGCTAGTGTCCATCAAAAATGTTATCTGTTTAGGACTAAAATGCATCATTCTTATGTTAAATTTGAAACCAAACATAAGATTGTGTTGGCAAATCTTGTGTCATCCATTTCGTTTTCTGTACTGAAAAAGCCTCGAGGAAGTGAGTCAGCTTTTTCAAGGAGCACTTATCTTTACTTATCGCGAGCCAACTGCGTTGAATTGTTCAAAGCCCAGCTGAAAGTGAATGCCATTCTCTTTCACTCCGGGTTTCAGTTGCCTACTAACTATAAAAGACATTGTTGCGAGTGCATCCGCCATTTTGAAATCAGCATGGATAGGACACATAATACAAAGTATGTATGAGAAAAACTGGAATCGATATCAAACAATTTCACAGAATGTACTATGTGAGAAGGATTAAGCATCGAGGACTTTTGTTTTCTGACTCATGATTAAAATATACCGAATTAAAAAAAATACTTTTTTCTTACAAAAATAAGGGACGAACAGAATGTCTTCAGTACTAGTGTGGAATATTCGCTGGAGAATTTCAACATAAATGTTTGTAAAATCGAACCTTGGTACTCTTACGGCAAAACTACAACGACAAACTGAAACTCCTTTTATCTGGTATTTACCAAGGTTTTGAATTTGACATATCTATTTGGCATTGCACTTCGTCTTCGCATAGAAATTCTACATTTTTTGCCATATTTGTGCCATTTCTGAAATGACGGGTTTTAAACGAAGGCTCTGTTTTGAAAAAAAAAAAGAAAAGATATTGGGATGATTGTAATTTTCTGTGGATCACATAAAATGTACTGGGAAACTTATATGCTCGTTTCTCCTCTCAAGCGAAATTTTTTAGGCTAACAACAATAATATTAATTGTACCTTTTGTTTTCCGAGGAGTAAAACTGTCAATATGATGTCAAGGAAGGTTTTTCGTGACGGCAATAATATAACAACAACAGCCATGAAACTGGGCGAACAAGACTTTTTTGTGTCGATGAAAGATTCCATCTTCTGATAGCTATTTCAGGTTCAGAACAAATACAGAAAAAGTCAAGTTTGTTAGTGTATGAATGAGTCCGGTCCGTCAAAATTACAAATGAGAGAGGCCCAAAAGGTCTTTAATTGTGGTAATTTCACATTTCCTTTTGGGATGTCCCTAAATCACACCAGCTTCATTTTATATTTGACAAATGACGAGAAGTTGTCGGGCGCCAATTCCCGTAATGTCCGCTATTGTGTGTCAACCTGAGGGGATTTTGTTTGTCCTTGCTGTAGCCAATTTGATGCACTGTGCTGTTAATTGATTTACTCTTGATGGTCGAATTTCTTTTCGACGCAACGAAAAATTACTGACATCATATAAACAGAATAATTTGAATCAACATTGCCCAAGGGTTAGCATAATTTTAATTTTTTGCTAATTTTGTAGTTACATTTTCCGTTTTCTAGATAGTCTGAGTCACGTATTTTGTAATTTGTTTATGGTAAGAAAAAAAAATGCTGATTTCAGTCAATATAGTCGATGTGTTTGTGTTTTGTTGATGAATTAGTATTTTTTTAAAAACTCTATTTTCTCGGTTCAGATTTTTTTCCATCTTTACACCAGCAGCTTAACAAAATCATTTCTGACCATAGCATAAGTCCGAAGGTCGTGGGAAAAATTAAGTGGCTATCTTCTTTAAGTAAGTCTCTTGGCATATGTTGACCAGTAGCTGCCAATCAGAGAAGGTATTGAGAGCCAGGGCAATACGTCAGACGTATGTAACCTGCGATCAGGCTCTACTTTCGTTTCGATGGTAAACCTTTCCCAAGGGAAAGGCGAAGCGAAAAATAGAGCCTGATACAAGTCTTCCACGGAACGTCTACCGCCCACTTTTTTGATTGATTGACATTTTTCAAAATCAGCCTATCAAACTTACTTCCGTTACGCGATACTCGCGAGCTCTCGCGCGTGAAGTGATGTGGAAAGAAGAAGACGCCATTTTTGTTTTGCGAACGCCTTGTCCCACATGGTTCATTGTTGTTGGGGAATATTTGCGGTTTTGGGCCCAAAGTAAGCTCTTATAACGTACAAATTTTATGAACGCTGGGAAAGGCAATATGTGTCTCCAAAGCCTATGTGATGATGATATCTTTTTTGGGTACTGAAGCGCCACTGATGATTCAGCTGAAGGAAGCTGAGGTGATTAATATTGTCGATGAATTTCATGTCATCCCTTCGAAATAAAATAGTAAAGAATTTTTTTTTAGTAAAGAGTCGAGAGTGTTGATTTATTTGAGTTGCGGAGAAACAGGATTTTGCCGTTCACTCGTTTATTAAGTTTTAGCTTTTGAAGCTCGCTTACCTTTAATTTGAACAAATGAATAAATGCTGGCCGGCGTTGATGAATTCTCTTAATGTAATTTAATTTATAAAACAAATTTTGTAGTATTACTAAAACGCTGCATTGTTGTGGTACACTGTTATTGAACTCATTCAGTGGGATTCTCAAGTGCTTGGCTTCTAAGGAGCCATTTTTATTGACCACTTTCTTAGCTGTTTATCAGAGGCTCCATGTTTGATAGGTATATTGATAGACAACTTTATTCAGTAGATGAGAGGTATTTATACACTGGTTAGCTAATTATCCACTCGAGAAATATCTGAAATTTTTAAGTGTAGCATGAACCTGTGATCCTTGATTCAGTGAAAGGTAGAATCAACTAGCCTGAAGGGCAATTGGATAAATCCAACCCATTGTTGTCTTTGCATGTTGACCATGACTGAGCAGAAACAGTAGTAGTACATATTTGGGTGGCTGAATGGATTACCCAATCTCTCTAAATACGCCTATTTACTCCTCTCTAAAGGGGAAGCCAAGCATCTTCGTAGTGAGGGGAAAAAAGGGAAACAAGCCATTGGATTTCCAAATGCAGCAATTGAATTTTTCACTGAAAATAGTTCTGAAATCACTATTGGGAAACATCAAAAAAAGATCATCACAGAGGGTGGCACATTCCCTTGAGAGATATTTGCTATGTTATCAGTCAGTCATAAGGCCTCTGGGAACAGGTGGTTGGTCTACCCCCTAACCTTGACCCTGAGATGTATGTTAAGACAGAGCACAGAATTTGGGAACTATGCCACCTACTCTTTTCATCAAATGTGTAGGTTCTTTTATGTACCCTTCATGTTTAAATTACGTGTGAGGGTGAAAAGGCCAATAGACTATAATCTCATTAACCAATGACCTGATCATCTGACCTGAGACAGATGTTGAGAACCCAACCAGCTTGAGACAAGCAATAATTTTAATTAACACCATGGTTTGCTGTCTGGTCTGGAATTCAAACCAGCAACCTGTTCCTCAGCAGTCCAGTGCTGGGCAGTATGCTGTTATTCTGTAATTCATTAACTGCATGGAGAAACAACTTGGTAGGAGAGGTAACTAAGGACATCTAGCTTTCATCAGGTTAATCTTTCATTAATTCAACAAAGGCCTGTTATGCTTATGCAAACTACTGCACCTTGCACTGAGAATTTTTGCAATGGGAGTTCAGTCATGTTTTACATTTTTGTGGAGGATGTAAATGACCTTGTCATTCAGCAGCAACAACAATAACAATTTGCTCCTCTAAGCTCTATTCAATTTGTTTCCTCTATTCTCATGTAGATTTCTCTTGCTAAAATTTACGTTGGGGTTTGAAATAATTCACTGGTTTTTCTGAGTTGAATGTATTACTATCACCAAGATAATTGGCACTTTTATGCTGTCCTCACGAAATTTTGTTAAGTGACAATTCAATTTAAGCTTAAATTAAATTTGGAGATTAAAAAGCCTGTTTAAATTTATAAACTAAGTCAACTTGACTGACGTCCACTGTGAAGTTACTGAAGCCCTTCCATCGTACTTTTTCTATGGCCGGTCATTCTGCTATTTGTGTGATTTTTTTATATCAACATCAAGATACATGTATTTCATTACTCCCTAAAAAGAAATACTTTATTCTTGGTGGTGTGAATTAGCCAACAGTGTTCTACTTATGTTGTTGTTCCAGAGGAGAACATACATGCAAACGATAAGAGATAACTTTACAGCCTTACGTAAATGAATGGTACAAAACAAATTTAAAAGAACTTGCATTAAGCTTTCAAAATGTTTGTCCATTGAATATGAGTGTCTTCTCTCGCATCCTAACATTGAAACCAATGTGTCTATGATCTTGTACTCATCAACTGAGCTTCGATGTGTCTTGCTTCTCGTTGAATTGTTCTTGAATACAAACCAGCCAGCTTCCAAGTCTTAATACTGTTGTCAGGCTTTCACAAACACGAAAGAAAGAACACGTCAGAACGCTTCGTCTTTATCATTCTTCATGAAGATCATTCCGCGAATCTTTCAAGTGAATCCAGTATGTACATAAAAAACAAAACTAATAAACTTTTTCCCTCTCCGCTAATTTGGATGAAAATAGAAAGGCTATGTTGTTTTGTGTTATAAAACTAAAAACAACTTGAGATTATTCATAGTCCGTAATGGCGGCTCAGTCGCGAGAGAATTTCGCGAGAGCCTCGCGAACACGCATCTTAGTGACTTCCGGTTATTAAATCAGCCAATCAGATTTCGTCCAAATTCTGGACGAAGCCACAGACTCCCCTGAGACTTTGTATCAGGCCCAATTGTAGCGAGCGCCCACATAAGAGGACATAAGAGCGATGCTTCAATTGGGCCTGATCGCAGGTTAGACGTATGACGAATTCGGGTTCAGTTCTGACCGCGATCAAATGTCAAAAAAGGGAAAGTGCGCTGAAGGGAGCTTTTTAATTTTTTTTATTTTTTATCATGAAGGCTTATACGTTTCGGCTGCGAGTCTGTGAGGTAGTAATTAAGCATTTTACGTGACACTACAAAAAAATTTTAGGAACTATTAGGTGAATCGGTTTTACGGAAGTCAGGCATTGAAACAGATAAAACAAAGACGCACAGCGCCGACCAGTCTCCACATCCTTTAAAAAGACTTAAAAACCTTTTAGTTAAGTGTAAAATTATCTAGTAAACTCACGGAAAAGTTATCATGTTTGAACTATCGGTGTAAAAGCCTTATTTTTAAAGGACGTTTCTTATTTTATGACGTTTGACCGTGTTTAATGGGGTGAGATACTCTACCTCAACCTGCGAAAGTAGTATAGGGCGCGCCTGTTACTCCGGGTTTTTGCGCAGGAATCTCATTAATTTGCGCAGGAAGACATTAACTTCGATGACATCAATGGGATCTTGATCTCATGAATAAAATGCTGTGGTTTCTCATTAAATGGCTGTGGAATACACTAACGTCGTGAATAGGTATTTCAACGCCACGCATGTACCGTCTCGGTGATTGCACAGACACAATGAGGGTCGGATGATAACCCACGCGTGTACCGTCATACAATGGAAGCAATTGGCTTGCCCAAACTTGCCCACTCAAACTGCCTGGTGGTTTAGGTGCCTTACCGCATAGTAATGAGTGTCTTCCTCTGTCCTAATTAGCATCACTCTCAGACAATGGAAACACGGATTGTTTCGAAATAAAAGCGCGCTCTCCGATAAGCATTTTAATATTCTTGCAACTGGAAACAAGCGCAAAGTCGATTTATCGCTATCGCCTGTTATATAAAACATAATTTATACAGCTGCCATGAACTCGTTTCGCATAAATCATCAATAACAACGGTTTGATCCGATTCAACTAAATTGCATATAAACAATGGTAAAATTATGAGATGAACACGCGCATTCTATAGGGGGATTCATGCTTACGTCATTGTTTACATTTTTGCTCATTTGAATACGACTTTGCTTACAGAAGGAAAGATGTTAGATGTGATTTGACTCCAGGCAGCTAAAGAGCTAGTGAAATTTAATACATTGTGAAATTTTTAGCTATTTAGGTGTAGTATTCAAGGAGATATTGTCTTCCAAAAACTGCAAAATTTCTGGGTGGCAAAAGCACTAATGAGCTCATACATTCTTTGTAAAATTTTGAGTTTTTAAACCCGCGTTGTACAAAAAGTATTCAATACATGAGGCTCATATTCATTGGCAGAGTTATTCATAGTATGACCTTTCAATATTCAGAACTGATTTATTTATAGCTCCATCACAAACTGAATTCTTCATGCTAATGAGGCAAATATTGTAAACAAGGATTCCCCTATAAGAAAATGACACAAAAAATAAAATTCAATTGAACAGCACACTAGATACTGTTTTGAGAGCAAAAACACAAAGGCCCAAAACACAGCATAACTGACAGTCAAAGTAGATCTATCGTAGAATTCGTCTTGTGGAATGGGCTGCTTCACAAACAATCGATTAAGCAAGAATTTCCGCTTATTTATATCTAGTTCTGTCGATTCTAGCCAATTGAATCCGTCTGTATCTTTGAGATCTTTTTGGGTTTCCATCACTTTCTGGAAAGTGTTATCTTTCTTCATTGCTCGCACCCACTGTAGATACTCTAAGGGTACTTTTCTCAGTTCTTTCCTGTAGAGAGAACGGCACCGCCGAAATACGTTTTGTGATGTCAGAGTAATTGGTCAGTGGTTATATGAGTTCGATCCCCGCTCGTTGTTCGTTTCGATCTTCGATACATGAGATGCAACGGACGAAATTCTCTCTTGGTTTGGAAGATTGCCTCACTTGAATAGCTCTTTGGTATTCAAAATACGAGGGTGATTAATAAAGCTGAAGGCAAGTCACTGTTATAGCGCAACAAAGGACATTCAGCAATGAACTTAGATGATTTCTCGTGTCGAGATGACATGTGCGTCAAAGATTACAATGCAAATATGGCCATGGCGAAACAATTTATAATTTTTCTGTGCGAAAAACTGAGATTTCTGCAGCCGATTTCGGTAAAGCAAGGAGTTTGAAGACTAGTAACCGGGATTTTTAATCAGTATTTGCATTCGGGACGTGATAAAGGTAAGTTGAAGGACAACGATTTTTTGTGAAATCAGAAATTGTCAACAAACTTTTGATAATAATTATCGATTTATTAAGCTTAAGTTTAAGTTGTTTTATTTCGCTTAAATCTTATGTTATAGTTTAACTAATCGGCGATTTCATACCTGTACCTCTGTGGGAGATGTAATGAAAAATAACTATACTTTCCGTGGTGTATATAGATATATAATAATTTATACTCGATGAAACTGATTGTAAACACTAACAGTTTTGCGAAGAATCAGACTATATATCATTGACAGTAGCCAAACTGTAGCTTCGCTTACTCAGTGGATATTTCATGTGCTGAATTTGTTTCTCAACAGTGTAAGCTTACCGTACAAACAAGCGTTATGGGATGGCATCACACCTAATGATAAAAATAGCGTCTGCATGTGAGGCTTGTAACCATTTTGCAATTTTGCAGATGCAAATATAGACTTGTTATTTACAAGACCATTGATAGCAGGACATGCTGTTTGATTCAGTTATCTAGTGTGTATTCGTACTTTACAAGATGTGCATCTCAAGATAATTATAACACACCTGGTGCAAGGACAATATAAATTGTCGAAAATTATTATTATTTGAGTCTTCCTTTTCACCTATGGGAATCTAAACCTTTGTCCTTCGTATTGTTACATGAAAACTTTTTACTTTATAACCAAGAATAAGAACATTAAATTTTCTTTTCTTCAGATATTTAAACCTGTTGGATCACAATTCCACTTGCTTGAAATCAATTTATTTATTATCTCTGAAATTGAGACCTAGATCTTATGCTTGCACTATTTTGCTATTTGTGGTAGCAAGAGAGAAAATCCCCTGGCTGCTTCTGTGAATCTTACTATATTACTCTTATGTTGTCTTTCTTTTTTCTGCTTGTAAATCTGCTGAATCAATGGTAGTCAATAAAGTGATTGGTACTGTAAGTTACAGTTATATTACAACTTATATAGAGTGTACATATTGGTCTACTAAGTGGGGTTAGTCACTGAAATTACAGTACGAATGTTCACACAAGGTCAAGCATCTGCCCACTGACCTCACAATGAGATAGTACCTGAGAATTGATAGCTGACCCTATCTCATTTACTCTGTGATGTAATGAAAGAACAGGGATGACATTGACTTGAAATATTTGTATATAAGGATATATAAGAATCGTACTATTATTATAAAATTATTTGTTGCCTTTTGTTTGTTTGTATGGTGTGTTAATGTTCTAAAATTTTAGGAATTAAATTCTTTCATTGCAGAAAGAATATATGTATATATATATATATATATATATATATATATATATATATATATATACATATATATATATAAATATATATATATATATTGGCCAAAGCCTTACAGGAACAACAACAACAACTTTATGGAATTCAGTAAGGAAGCCTAAAAAAACTGCTCAAAAAGAAAAATCATGGAAAACTGTGAAAAGGAAAAAAGATGTTGGCTGAACTAACTAGAAGAAGAGAAGAAGAGAAAAAGCTGAAAATATCAAAGAAGAAATTTATTAGAGCAAAACAGATTTCAGCTCAGATGATCCTGTTGACCAAAAATTAGATTAAGGCTATTGAACTTTAGAGAAAACGGAACTTAATTTATTATTATTTTTTTTTCATGTCCCCCACCCATACAAAACAAATAAGTTCTCCAAAATCTTAAAATCAACTGTAAATTATAACATAAACCACCAATATTACTATCAGACATTTTGAGCTTTTTAAGTAGTCCTTGGACCCATTATTGCATCCTCTCCTTCAGTGAGCTGTTGGTTCTGTGGAGGGGGGCGGGGGTGGGGGGGGAGTGAGGGGAGGCATTTAGTTGTGCTGATTGGTCACCACATCTTTCTGGTTTTGTTCACCTACGGAACTTGGCTATGGATTGCTCCTTGCTTTCTTCAGACCCCTGCTCTTAACCTAAAACCTAGAAATATGTATTAAAACACATAGGAAATCCCTTTTTTATTATTTCTGTAACCTACACAAAGACCCTTATCTTAGCATTATCTAATGATGTACAGTACTTTGTACATGATAAATTAAACCATGGCCAAACAGCATCTCACCAAATTCAACATCTCAGTTATCTTCCAGTAGTGAGAATTCTGCTGGTGGGACACAAGAATGGAAAATGTGAATACAGTGTAGCTGTATGTTCCTTTATGTTTGTAATAAGTAATCTTATCCTTAAAACCAGTACAGGTAATTGAAAGAAAGACTCCTTAGTGTACGCTATGATTGCAATATTTGCTACAATGATTGTTTATACCCATATCACTGATTATGGTTCTGCCTCAGGAATGGGTCTCACAAATCATAACTCTAAATATTATTTTAATTTTGTAAGTAAAACTCTACGGGGGGTTTTGGTCAAAAATCAAAATTTAAGACAAAACTTGTAACTAGGCTTTTTTTTGTGGGGTGGGGGGGGGGATGTAGGGAGGGGGCATGATCTCAGGCTAATGCCATATAAGTCCTTGACTTTGGCTTTTTTATTATATCCTCTTGATCTATTTTGTGCTACTGGTAAGGCATACATAATAAATGAAATAGAATGTATAATCAATGTGTGGAGCGATATGGAAATGTTTCCGAAATTTTTTCATCATTTGTTGGCCAGTTTTGGATTCGCTTTGGTGTCTCTGTTCGGCACCTGATGCACCTACGTTTCCCAGGTGTATAAGACGTCTGATCGGATCCATCTTTATCCAGAATCTCGAAATAACGCGGAGGGATCGGATGCAACTTTGACGTGTGCCCACAGGTGGACTGACACGAGCATCTTCTGTCGTCCTTCTGACGAATTTGATCAAAGTGGTGTTCGCACACAGATTCCTGTCGCTGACGCCCACCAGCTCTACATACCTGACAGGTTGGTGTCCTCAGAACAAATGCCCCTACAGGTATTCAAAAGCCCCCTGGTTTGGGTTTGCACATATTAAACATGTTTGGCAAAAACCAACGCGCCACGATAGATACACTATTTCACATTCTGTGCAAGCTCAGTTCAGCTCTGGCACAACATATATTATGGGACAAAAACTATAAAAACAATACATCGAATTTATAAGCTAAGTTTCCAGTATTCACTTTAAGTTTTGGGGATTTTCAGTGCCGACTGGGCTCACGTTGAAAATCAATTTAAAGTCGCCATTGTTTTGTATTTTACGAGGGGATGACGCTGACCGTCAAAATACTGCATCTCGTCCTCAAAAACGTATTTCCGCGGTGCCAGAGAGGACGAAGAGCATTCTGGGCTTTAACGGTAGCCACGCCTTTTCCGAATCTCCGTTCCTTTCGTACTCGTCGATCAAAGCATTAAGCTGGACCTCGTGGCGTTCCTGAGCTTCATCTAAAGTGCGCGACCAAGGGTTTAAGTGCTCTGTCTCTTCTTGGCTTCTTCTCTTCTTTCCTCCCCATCTTCGAAATTTCCATTACACTGTTGAAGAAAGTAGCCCGGCAATGTGCCATCGCCTCCAAGCCATTTCTTGTTCTGAACAGCACGAGGTCTGACAGCAAACTAAACTTTTAAATGACGTGCATCATTTAAAACAAGAACGAAAATGTAAAGCTTGTGGGATTTGGTTTAGTGTGTCAAGATATTGGCATTGGTGGCGAGGTTACTAAGCACCTAACTCCGTGTTCGTCCCCTCATTGTCCTCGTACAAAGTTAGCCACCCAGGTATTGAATCTACTGTTCTGTTACAATGTTTGATGTTGTCGGTCGCTTTTTCAATGCCTCTTGGTAAACAATTCAACGATTTGTTTACTCGTCTTGGTGTTAAAAAACAACTGATGGACGACTGTATCCTTTTCTTCTTTCTGTAGGGGCGTTTCACTTCTTAAACGTCTTCTTAATCCCTCGTTCCTCTTTTCTGGATAAATCATCACTCTTATCTTCGGCTGTAATTTCGCTTCTCACACACATTTACGCAACTTATTGAACGAAAACACTGACGTTGTATCGATAAGTACACAACGTTGCACCTTAAACTTACACCCACCCCTGTGTCGCTATTTTCTCGAGAATTCGTAAAACTTACGGCGCTTGATAACCGCTTTTTATTATAATTACAGAGTGGTTATGTGCAATTTTACTTATAACAAAATTTTCAAATATTTTAAGAACGCTCGCGGTGTTTCTGCATTGAAACACTTGGTCCTGTCATTGAAAAGAATATTAAAAAATGTGGTTTGCGACGTGAAATTCGTGCGCAGAGGTAAGACGTCTAACACGCACCAGTACTAGCACGGAGTTTTATGATTACGTGACGACTAGAGAATTACTGTTTAAAATACCGTAACGTGTAAGAGTTTCGCAAACACAAAAAGGTTAAAAAGAACTGACGAAATCGAATGTTCTTTACCAGATGATCAGAAATGACAACATGCAGGGTGTGAAAGAAGGCAAGAAATAAACAACTTCGCTCAACGAAGAAAATAGTTTTAATGAACTCGAAAAGTTGATTTTTTTATTAAAAATTTACGTCATTGATATACTTCCTTAGACAGTTAAAGCGCGCTTATTTATCGTATAAGGATTTACTTCTTTATTATATTACATGCATTAGCCCCGTTATCGAATATATGCGATTACGTGCTCCGTTTTTTTTATAATGTGCTGCCAAAGTACCTTTCCGACGAGATTGAAAAGACCCGTTTTACGCATAATATGTCCATGTGCATCTTACAGTGAAGCTTTTCACACTCTAAATATTCCAATTTTGTATGAGAGGAGGCAGGCTGTGTGTAACTCGTTGTTTGAAGAAATAGTAGAGAACGAAAGCCATAAATTACATAATCTTTAGCCAGCATATTTCCCACCCGTAACAAACAGTATTTTTTAACTCACAACCGAAAAGACAAATAGATTTAGAAATAGTTTTATTATCCGCCATTCTTATAATTATTTTAACTAGTGTTTTTATTATCCTTATTTGATATTTAATTTATTTTTATGTACATATTTATTCTTAATATTGTTTTATTGTAAAGTTAATTCGTAATTCAGCCGAGGTTGGTTGGGGAACGTGTATCGCGAATAGGCATAAATAGATTGTGCTCGGCAACTTTTGAGCAACTTTTAGTGTTTTCAGCAACTTTTTGTACTGCGAGCAACCTAGAGCAACTTTTGCCTTCCTTGGAAACTTTTGAGTCAACAAATAGTTAAAAACTGATAAAATGATCATAAAGGTCTTTATTAAAAGGTTTTTATGAAAACTTGTCAAAACTAAGGATGTCGTACGTTCTTAAAAATAATTTATAAAATATCACGTGCGCCCACGAACTGGACAGCAGCTATCTATCTAACGGGCGCTTACATCCAGCTGTTATTCGCTCCAACAATAGAGCTTCCCGCCCGCCATCTTGGTATTTGCTGCAGTGCGAGGCATCACAATTAGAAGCTGAAATGTCTGACGAGTTAAATGAAAATAATACAGATATTGACCCTAGTGAGGTTACCATAGCCGCTGGGGCAACTCTTAGTAGTCAGTACTATGATGTCTATTGCAAACATTGTGATCTTTACTCATTAGAAACGTCATTAGAAAATACTTTCTATTATTAGTTACGTTGCGCTTAAAGATTATATTGATCACAAAAAATGTGAATGATGTTAAATTACACATACAACGTCATGTTTTGAGTAGT
Source organism: Pachyseris speciosa (assembly GCA_016490735.1). Taxonomy (NCBI): domain Eukaryota; kingdom Metazoa; phylum Cnidaria; class Anthozoa; order Scleractinia; family Pachyseridae; genus Pachyseris; species Pachyseris speciosa. The sequence continues at coordinate 80,605 of JAEMWC010001747.1, read as the reverse complement.
AATCTAGAACAAAATGACTTTCAAAAGTAAGCAACTTTTCTAAATTTCAGTGGCAACTCTTAAATTTTTGAGCAACTTTGAGCAACTTTTGGGTGTATTTTCAAGCAACTTTTGCTGGATTTACTAGCACAATCTATTCATGCCTAATCGCGAAGAAACAATCGCGTCCTCTCAAACAATCCCACAATTCCTCACGCGGCACTCTCGATCCCAGTATTTTCCAAAGCGAGCTATGCGCTGCTTTGCTCGTGCGTCAAATGTCTCTGCTCGCGCATTCTGAAGTTCTATATTTCACCTGTGACGCAAGTCCCTTGAAAACACTTTCAAAAGCCATCATAGCATAGTAATCATCAAAATGTTTTCGGTTTCAGGTAAAAGCTGCGTGTGTAGTAGCTGCTTCACAAGGAGTTATGAACTGTACAACGCTCGTAATCTGGTGGGAAGGAAGAGGGCGGGCAGATATTTGGGTCATCCGTCTCCTGAAGAAGTTGATAGAGTACGGTTGATGTGGAGAAAAAACCTAGAGAGACGCACAAAGCAGAAAGAAAAGCCTTCAAGACGTGTTTCCCGTCAAAGAAAGATGTCCAAGAAAGAGACAGAAGAAGAAAGCGAGGTTATTAATACAATGTCATGCTCTGAAGTGTTCTTGGAAACTCCTACCGGCGTAGATGGCCGGTTGAAGATTATGAATTTCAACCCTGACAACTTCTGGGATTTTGTTTACCAGTAGAAATAGAGAGGCAGAATAAGGGTTGTGAGGGAGAGCTCATGTAAAAAATAACTGAGACATTTAAGAAGCTTGTCAAGGAGAAGGTGATCGGGAATTTTATTGTCACGCGGCTGTTTGCAGCTGAAAGCATCGCCAACCAATTTGGAAAGGCTGGTATTTCCACACACAAGGTAAGGAACGAGTGCCCGGGGGGATTCTGGGATCGTCTGAACAAACGAAAGACCACAAACATTGTATTTTTTGGTGTTTTCATATCTTTTATTTTAAAGTAGTTCTTGTTAAGTCTCAGGGTTCATTTAAAAAGTCTTTTATCTGCAAATGCGGACTACCACTACCACTTACAAGGTCTTATAACAGTTCGACGGTGTTTAACCCCTATTCATACCAGTCTCCCCATAGTTTCTGGAGCAGGGAGTAGGTCTCTGGAGCAGAAAGGCGCAATATAAGTTGTTCCGGCGTGCTTTTAGTATAATAGTAACCATTTTTTGACTCGTACAAGAAAACAACAAGAACTTGCCCTAATCTCGGCCGTCTGTACTTGTCGCTTAAGCAAGCAGAAATGGCTGAAGTTAATGCTAGATAACAACAGAATAAAAAGTAAATTTCGGATTTATTATTAAGTGTACCGGTAGTCGGCACATTTCTCTTGAAATACGTTCTTTCAGTCTCGCATTCCATCTGAACAGTGCCTATTCTTGATGCCGTCATAAATATCCGCGCCTGGCCAATTATTTTTCTGAAATAAATTCGAGCTATTGCTGTTTACCCCACAGTTTGGGTGCGGTGGTGTAATTGTTAACCTTCTGAAGCCTACTGCTACTGATCCGCCGTGTTGTTCCCTAAGAGGGGAACCTCTGGCAATATATTGCTTGAGGGAACCTTGCGATGATTTAGCAAGGCATTCAGACAGGAATTAGGATTCTTGTTATCGAAACTAAGCCTGCGTAGCAGGCGTAGGAGTAACTTATAGAGTGAGTTGGATCGCCGCGCGTGAGGCAGGGAAAGCGGCAGACCGAAGCGCCATTCCGTCTCGATCGTAATACGCTCAGTGAATCCAGATACGAGCCACATACATATAACTCCATCGGATGCTACTTAGGCAATAGAAACCGATTTATACTTCGACTGTCTGGGGAATATGTCACCAGACGAGTGTGTTCGTCTTGTCGCATCCAAATTCAGAAAAAGGCAATAAGATCCAGTAATTGCGGTCAATATTACGACATTGTGAAATGGTCTGATCAGTTATGCTCTTAAATATTCTTCCTTCCTTAATTCATTTAGTGTTTCCTCCCGTACTTGTGTTGAGTCACAGCCCCCGAACGCCTTGAAAAACCTTCCAAAGACCTAATATACAAATTATTGCATTTCAGCAACAAGATACAGAATTTGTCGTAAGAGTGGATCAAACCTACTACGGAGGAATCCCTCGAAAGACGACGAAAAGGTCACATTTAACTTGCTTCCAAACAGCATGATCACGACACCTTTGAAATGTATCTCACCAATCTTAAAATGGAACAAGAAGTTACCTAGCATAGCAAACAGCTGTTCTCCAAGTGTGCCACAAGTGGAGACAAAAGAGTCAAGGTTAGCTTCAAGGGACCAAATTAAAAGCGGCACGAGATACGTCCTGACGGATTTTGCAAAGGATGGATTCGCAAGCATTTGCCGCAAGGCGGTTCAAGATTTTGTAGTGGCAAAAGAAATTATAACAAATAGCAGAACTCTTCATTCGTCGACAAGCTTCACCTTGACCCAAAAGAAAGCTTGCTGGGAACAAACGAAATAGCTGTGACTATGAGAATGTTTTACACGTCATTGAGTCTCCCTGAACACTCGTACAACCCACGGGGGTTCAAACCGGGTACGCCTTTACTTGCAATGACAATTTAGTTTCAATTTTCGCACTCACGTTAGAGGAACGTTGTAACTTCTGTGTATTCATAGTTTGGGGCTTTGCAGTTAGCATTGTTGGGTTGTTTACCATCACTGTGCCTAGAAACAACTAATTCATTCCAAATAAACAAATCCACACTCCACGGTTGTATGATATTTATATATTCCCGGTCGCTGTGCACTAGTGTTACATGAATTGACTCTTTAAATCAGTGCAACAAATGGGTTTTCTTTCCATTACAAACTTTATTGGTACATACCGACATTTGTTAGCTGTTTTGCTGGGCTCCCATATATTTATTCAGAGAGTTTTGTAAAGTTTGGAAGGGTGTGAAAATTTAAAAGGACCTCAGGAGCTTTTTAAAGGAGCTACGTCACGGTCTTTGGATTTTGAAAAGTTTAGCCTCAATTTTTCAAAAAGGTCATTTGTACTCCGTTTCGATCTTCTCCATCCTTCACCATCCTCACCATATTTGCATTTATTCCGGTCTCTGGTGCTTATCTTCCCTGTAAAAATTGTTATTTGACAGTTCCCCATTATTTAAACGCATTTTTTATGCCTATAATAATGACCCAAAATATCGTGACCGAGCTCCTTTAATTTAGTCCGATAAAAAAGTGCTAAATATATTATTCCGCATTGGAAAGTGTGAGTTACATCTTAAGATTCTAAAAATGAATTTGGGAAACAATGTACTAGGGCCAAGCTACCCTGCTAGCAGAAGTTTCTTTCTGGCAAGTCTTTTAGCATGTACGAAGTCGTTCACGTCTCTTGTATTTCGCGTAGTCGGCTTGCATTTGTCTACTTCCCCGAGAGAAACCTCTGCCACGAGCCGCTTACATTTCCCTTTAGTTGAGCATTTGCTAGATTTTTTTTTTTTGTAATTTAAATACTTTTATTGATTTTTTTACACTTCAAATCACAGATACAGCAATTAGAAACTAATTCAATACATGTGAATGATATACACCTACTACAAACTAATGCACCTATCAATGTTAGTCCCGAGGTGGGGCGGGGGGGGGGGGAATACGGGATGAGGTGGGGACTTTGATCGACATCTCCTGCCCCAGGTGGGGAATTTTGACAACTTGAAGAGAATGGTGGCCCCAGGTGGGGAAGCTTGATCAAACTTGAAAACTGAAGAAATATTAATAAAAGACCGTTTACCGGGCTTGGACTTTGCCAGGGTATAATACACGCTGTGATACTGCCTTCTTGAAACTGGTCGACAAAGCAGAGCCTGGATACGACTCATACGAGTGACTTTGTTATCATGAAAATACCCAGAAGTCCCCGTGAGGCACGGACAAGATGGAGGAAAGAAAGGTAATGAACATTTGCCCAATCTAATCACTGTAAGTTGTTACCGATAAACCATCGGTTTCTTCCAGTGTTCTTTCATTCCCGTTGTTAAAAGAAAAAACTGTGATTTTAAACCTGGAGTGTGTGTATTGTTTAAGCATTTAAGAGGTCAACCTCTTGGATCCCAATCCCTACAGTAAGGAACTTTGAACTCGAAACTTTGCCTAAGGGTGGGGAGGTTTGACACAAAATTTGTGTTTCAGATCAAAGTCCCCACCCCATCCCGTATCCCCACCCTCGGGACTAACATTGATAGGTGCATAAAATCCAATAATAAAACAGATTAAACTAATTGCAATACTGTAACAAATTACACTACTAATTACAACTCAATACAACATTACTACACTAACATTACTTTAGATTTTAAGCGAAGTACTCTTTTATATTGCACTATATAAATAGATTTAACGATGGAGGGACACATAGAGAGAGATGAAAATGGAGGGCACCCATATGCATACCACGAGCCTACATATGCCCAAAGCTTTTCCCATTTGTTGAAATGTTTTGTTAATTTGTTCCACCTATTTGCTATTGTTTTCTCCACTTGATATACAGCCTTGATCTTGGCCTTGTAAACCCGTAAAGTAGGGTGCGTGATATTTAACTTACATTTATAAATATAAAATTTAGCTGTCAATATTAAATGATTTAAAATATTAAAGTCGTCTCCTATATTAAATACTCCAAACAAAATGTCTATTATTGTGAAGGGTTGAATCTTAATTTTACAGTTGCTAAGCCAAGAGGAAAAAGCTTCCCAAAAAGTCTTCGTCACGTCGCAATAGAAAAATAAATGCTCGATAGATTTAATTTCTCGTTTGCAAAAAATACGTAAAGGCGAATCAATCATTTTTAGCCTAAACATCTTTTCATTTGTAAAAACTATATATTATAAAAACTATTTTATATTGGAATTCCCGAATTTTGGTTTCAATTGTAACTGTAAAAGGTAGGGAGTATATTTCTTTCCAATCAGTTTGAAGTTGGGGAAATTTCTCCTGGAACTTCTTTTGAGCAGTTGGAGGCACTTGTTTTTTACTTTTGAAAGCGGTGTAAAGCAATTTGGATGAGACCTTTGACAGAGCTACCTCAGAGTTTTCCATCTTTAAATAAATCATGTCACCGATGTGTGAAGGGAGATGCTGTACACTTTGTCTAATGATCTGCCTCCATTCACCAGGGATTGCATCAACAATACTCATTAATTTAAAACGCTCTAATGGAGAGAGATTCGCATTTAACACGTTAGCATCCTTTAGAAAGACTCCTTCGTCAGAAAGGAGGTCACTGATTGTAACAATTCCTTTAGAAAAGAACTGTTTTTCAAAGATTGAGAGCTTTTGAACGGTTATATTCTTGTTATTCCAAATAACTTGATGCACAACGTCTACATATGTACGTATCGAAGAGACATTTAGTACCGATCAAGCATTAAGACACTCTTTATAAAAGGCAGGAAGGTAGACAGGTAACTTTCGGGTATCAAAATTACATTTAAGAATGAATTTTCCACCTACTGGAGAGAGAAAGTAATCTAATATTAACTTCCAAGAACTACTGTTTCCTTCGTCTACAAATCTTTTAAGTAACATCACCCTCTGTGCTAGAATCATTGATTGGATGTCTCGCATCCTAAGCCCACCATCTTCAGTGTAATTGATAAGAGCGGATCGCTTGATTTTATCATTGCCTTTCCAAAATAAATGATAAATTAACTTGTTGATCTCTTTAATCAATTCCTCTGTAACTGCAATCAGCGCCGCTTTACTTAAAACTTTAGGTATAATAAGGGATTTAACAATTTGTATTCTTCCCAGTAATGTAAGCCCTCTCCACTTCCACATATTCAGTATATCCTTGATAGACTTAAGGACAGAGTCGAAATTTGCTTTCATCCTTGATGGTGTATGTTAAGCAAACACAATTCCCAGGATTTTAATTGATTTTCGTACTTTATGAGAATACTTAGTTTGATCTAAATGATATCTACCGATTGCAAAGATCTCCGTTTTTTCATTATTGACTCGGAGGTTAGAGAATTTAGAAAAAAGCTGCAGAATTGCCAATAAACGATGATAAGAGGCAATATCTCTCAGAAAGCAAGTCATGTCATCGGCAAAAAGTGTTAGTTTGATTTCTTCCTCATTAATTAAAATACCTTTAATGTCCTTATCATCTCGACTTCTACAAGCAAGCACTTCAATGGCCAAAATGAATATAGGTGACAAGGGATCGCCCTGCCTAACGCCACATTGAATGTTGAACAAATCAGTAATAAAACCATTGTTTAAGACACAACTTGACACGTCATTGTAGAAAGTTTTGATCCATTGCACAAATTGTGTTCCGAAGTTAAATTTTTTCAGGATTTTAAGAAGGAAAGAATGATTCAAAGAGTCGAACGCTTTCTTAAAATCGATTGCGAGAAGAATACCTGAATTGTCCGTAAATTTAGCAAATTCAAAAATATCTTCAGTTGTTCGAACTCCGTCGAGTATTGACCTTCCTTTTATAAAACCATTTTGATTAGAGTGAATAAGCTTAGGTAAAATCGATTCTAGTCTTCTTAACATCGACATTAATCAATGAAATCGGTCTCCGATTTTTAATGAATCTTTTTTCTTTGTCTTTCTTCTCCAACAACGTAATCATGGCTTGCTTTTGTGAGTTTGACAGTTGTCCCTGTTCATGAGGGAAATTCAAGGCATTGATAAGGGTTTTCTCTACGAGATGCCAGAATCCGAGATAGAACTCCACAGTCAATCCATCATTCCCTGGTGTTTTTAGTTTTTCTCAAAGGATTTTAATGCTTCGAAATGTTCGTTTGTTGTAATTTTTCTCTCAAATATTCCCTCTGTTCGTCTCTTAAAATTTTAGTATTTACATTCTTGAGGAACTCATCAGTCGACACGCCGCCGTCCTGATCACAAGATTCTTTGTTGTAAAGATTTGTATAAAAGCTATGGATCTCTGTCATTATTTGTTTCGGATCCGTTATGCATTCATCATTATCACCCACTAACTTTCTAACACAGCTTTTTTTCTTTTTTTAGAATTTTCTAAGTTCAAAAAGTATTTATTACTTTTCTCACCTTGTTCGTACCAATTTGCTCTTGAGGGTATTATTGCTCCCAGCGTTATTTAAGCAATATACCACAAGTTTCTATGGTTTATAGGCTGATAAACCACGTGGGATGTTGGAAGAACACTCGAAGAATTTGTGAATCACGAGCCGCAGGCGAGTGATTTACGAATTCTTCGAGTGTTCTTCCCAAGTGAACATCCTAAGTGGTTTATCAGCCTATAAACCATAGAAACTTGTGGTATATTGCTTTTATATAATAATTCAGAAGACGCGCGAAATTTCCATGAGTTTACTGGTACAATAAACCATAGCTGATTGACCAATCAGAGCGCGCGCATTGATTTGGCTATTATATAAATATCATATTGTCTATCGTATTCAGTTTGTAAAATCTCCAGATCTTTTAAGTTTTCTTGATTGGGTTGCTCATCACACTTTGCTGTGTACTCTTTAATCTTTTTTGCTAAGTCTGATAATTTCTCTCTTTTAACTCTAGCCCTCCTTTTGCTATAGATAATGGTTTCATGCCGGATTTTGTATTTAACGAAGTCCCAAAGGACCCTAGGATCCTGAATTTCTTTACCATCTTCCAGCCAATCCCTGTATTTCTCAGTTACTAAAGAAATATATTCATCGTCTTCTAGAAGACTGGAATTAAATTTCCAATAGGAAGGACCCCTTTCTGTTTCGTCAGTGCCATTAAAATGCATTATTATGGCGGAGTGATCCGTTCTTACTGCGGGAATAATAGCTACATCTTGGACACTACTGATTATTAACCAAAAGTTCAAACGGCGCTGTCTTATTGGGTTTTTTTGTCTCCATGTAAAGCGCTTAGCATCTGGATTTCTTACTCTCCAAATATCAATCAGGTCGTAAGATGAACACAAATCCTCGATATTTCTACAAGATTCTTTCACTTGAGGTTTGCCTCCAGTTCCATCCAAATCAGCATCAAGACTAACATTAAAATCGCCCCCAATAACAACTTCACAATTTTCCTCTAATTCCAGTTTATCTAGTTGTTTTTGAATTTCCTCGAAGAAGATACATTGATCTTTGGTTTTATTTGGAGAATAAATATTAACAAAAACAAACTGGTGTCCCTGAAAAAGACCTTTCAAAATAATGAATCTTCCTTGCTCATCTTCTTGGTGTTCCTCAATATTATAATCAAATTTATCTTTAGCAAGAATCATAACCCCCCTGCGCAGGGACATCATGGCGGTCGGACGTGTCTCTTTGCTGTCCGCGTAGTTGAAGTATAGCAGCGACGCCTAAAGTCTCTCGGTAAATACAAATTAACATCATAGTTACAAATGTCTTTTAATTAAATGCGCGCTCAGAAAAACAAGCGTGGCGAGAGAGGTTCCATTGAAGAAGAAACTTCGCCTCGGCCGGCTTCGAAGAAACCAAACATGGCCTCCGAATCTGCTGGTAACGTTGGAGGAGACATAAACGAAGCTATTTAATCAATGGCTGACAGCAAGGCGGAGCCTAACCTTTCGGAAATCAAAAGCATACTATTAGCAATCAATTAGTCAATCAACTGCTCTGTTTCATCACTTCTTAGTGACAACAAAGCATTGAGAAGGGAACTGGAAGAATTAAAGGACTGTATAAATTTCAGCAATCGCGAACTGAAAGAACTCAAGGAATCGTTACAAAAGACGAACAGTGAAAACAAGGCGTTAAAGACATCCCTGGATTCTACTAACGAACAGCTAAAAGCTACGAAAGAAAAAATTCGCAATCAAACGGAAGACATTCTGCAACTATGGGAGAACTTCGATAACCTCGAACAATACAAACGTAAAAACTCCATTGAAATACAAGGAATTCCGGAAGACGCCTATTCTAGCACAGAGGACGTTGTAATTAAAGTAGCTGAAGCTCTTAATATTACGGTCGAGCCTGAGGACATCGAAAACGAGGAAACGGTATCATTGCGAAATTTGTTAGCCACAAAACGAAGTCTAGCCTTTACAAAAACCGTACACAGTTGAAAAACGTTAAAATCAAAGATCTCTTCCCGGGATATCCAAGCATAACACAACGTGATATTTTTATCAATGAGAATCTGACAACATATAGGCGAGGATTATTAGAAGAAGCCAACAGGCGCAGAAGAGATGGTACGTTGCTTAGTGTTTGGACCATGGATGGTAAGTTATTTGTTAAAACTTCCCCTGATGGCAGACCTATTAGAATCGTCTCTGAGGAAGACTTAGATAATTTATAATCAGTACAAAAAATACATTCTTAGTAAAAGGCGTGCGCTCTTTCCCTGCTATTAGTTTATTGTTAAGTGTAATGGCTTATCAAATTGTAGGTAAACTAACTAAATGTGTTTTATTTATTATCGTTCCATTTATTGTTTATTTACATATGCGACATTACGGTTTATATTCCATCAAACGGTTAACATTATACACTTAATGTATGGTCCCGAGGGAAACAGTTAGTTTTGTTTTCCCGAGAGTCCTGATGTTTCCCGAGACGAAGTCGAGGGAAACATCAGGACTCGAGGGAAAACAAAACTAACTAGTTTCCCGAGGGATCATACATTAAGTGCTTTGTTATATACCGAGACTTTCCCTTCAACAATCACAGCAAAATAAACTGACAAATAAACAAAGACGGCATTACAAAAACACGTCTTTATTCACAAGCCTGCCGAATGAATAATTTACAAACGTTTAAAAGTACCTGAAAAAGTAGAACATGCCTTTCTTGAATTTTCCGAATCTTTTCCTCCTATTAGATGCTGAATTTCTTCGACTGATACTTGAGAAAAACGTTTTCTTTTAGTCTCGGGTTCCATAACGTTTGTATTATCGTTGGTTTATAAAACTGAAAACTGGCAGTGTTCTCAGGTCCGCCTCGTCAATCAAGCTGATGTGAGCACGTGCTGAAGATCATGCCACTTTTTAGTCATGCACTAATCACGTGCTGCTGTATCCGGGCGCGCGGGCAACAATTGCGGAATTGTATCCCGGTCGGGATACATTTGAATTTGGTCAGGGGCACGTGACCAAGAATCAGCCAATCGCAGTACTCCTTTTGTTGAGTGAAAGTGTAGGTATATAACAATATACACTTAATGTATGGTCCCGAGGGAAACAGTTAGTTTTGTTTTCCCGAGAGTCCTGATGTTTCCCGAGACGTAGTCGAGGGAAACATCAGGACTCGAGGGAAAACAAAACTAACTAGTTTCCCAAGGGATCATACATTAAGTGCTTTGTTATATACCGAGACTTTCCCTTCAACAATCACAGCAAAATAAACTGACAAATAAACAAAGACGGCATTACAAAAACACGTCTTTATTCACAAGCCTGCTGAATGAATAATTTACAAATGTTTAAAAGTACCTGAAAAAGAATAATATGCCTTTCTTGTATTTTACGAAACTTTTCCTCCTATTGGATGCTGAATTTCGTCGGCTGATACTAGAGAAAAACGTTTCCTTCTAGTCTCAGATTCCATAACTTTTGTATTATCGTTGGTTTAAACTGAAAACTGGCAGTGTTCTCAGGTCCGCCCTCGTCAATCAAGCTGACGTGAGCACGTGCTGAAGATCATGCCACTTTTTAGTCATGCACTAATCACGTGCTGTTGTATTCCGCGCGCGGGCAACAACTGCGGAATTGTATCCCGGTCGGGATACATTTGAATTTGGTCAGGGGCACGTGACCAACAATCAACCAATCGCAGTGCTCGTTATGTTGAGTGAAAGTCCAGGTATATAACAATCCCTGATAGTAGTAGGCTTCGTTTTTGGTCTGATTCTTTATTTACCGGTAGTCTTTTTACATATGTCAGCTTAGAATTTATTTATGAACTCCATTCAATTTTATTCGTTAAAATCCTTCTGCCATCTTATAACATCTGGATTTCCATAAAACTTACTTAAATGATCGCTGAAATATTCAAATTGATCTCGTTGAATGTGAGGGGCATAAATAACTTCCAATAAAGAAGAACAATGTTTTTATGGTGTCGACAAAAAAGTCTCACCTTGTCTTTTTGCAAGAGATACATTCTAAAAAAGAGATAGAAACTCTGTGGAGAAAAGAATGGGGTGGAACAATTTTGTTTTCTCACGGGAGCTCAAATTCGGCAGGTGTCGCAATATTAATTAGAAATGGTTTTGATTTCACACAGTTTTCCGTAATTTCAGATCCCTCAGGCCGTTACCTAATTGTAAAGGCTAATATTCAAGACAAAGAGTATGTCTTGGTGAATATATATATATGCTCCTAATAAGGATAAAGACTTGTTAGAATTTTTCAGTAGCATTCAAAAGCTGATTTGCGATAACGATTTAGACAATGAAGAAAATATCATTATTGGTGGTGATTTTAATTGCCCTATTGATCCTCTGCTCGATAAAAAAAGGCGGCATTCTATCTCCTCGGAGTGCTTTGGTGGAGAGAATTCTATGCATGCAAAGCGAATTGGATTTAATTGATATATGGAGAATCAGAAACCCTAGCATGAAGAGTTACACTTGGAGTAAAAAATCACCCTGTGTATTATTGTTATTTTAGCATAAAATCCGGTGGTTTTTCCGGTCGGTGGGTTTTTATCCGAGCCTTGCCAGTACATTCCCTGCCCACTATTTCCTACTACATGGTCTTGTGTCTTTATTGCGCGCCATAACATTAATTGTTATTTTAGCATAAAATAAATGTTAATGTTGGCAAGCAACCTTTAGCTTCGGTGAGCCCGCGTTCTTCTCTGCGGTCCTCGACAGCACATGCTTTCCCATATTTGGTAAGCGCTAGTCATGCGTAGCACACCATGCGGTTAATCATTTTCTCCCTTCTCTGAGTCCTGCAAGTTGTTACTTTGCTCCAAGTGCAACCAACCTTCTAAAGCATTGTTTTTTTTCTCGCCATTGACTGATACTGTACCTCATGGAACTCTCTGGGCTCAGCAACGAAGTTGTACGTCTCCTGTTAGCGCGGAATAGCCTGCAGATCACAGGTTCGCGTGAGCAGTTGATAGAGCGGCTCGGTTCGATCTCTCCTTCGAATCCTTCCTCGGTCACACGCTCGAGAAACGCTGGGCCTCTGCATCGGCTGCTAAACGTCTTCGCCCAAACCGCCAAGAACCCGGGGAAGCGATGTTCATGATGAGCCCCGCGATCCTACGCCAGAGGACGGATTACCCGACGACACAACAGCCGAACAAAACGGCAACAACCATGAAGACGTTGTCCAAGATGGCGACCGCAACGATTCCCTTACCGCGAACCCCGCACCCGATCCAGCACATCTATCTATGCTGATAGGCAACATCGTCGATCAAAAGCTGAAAAACTTCATGCCACTCCTGCAAAGTGCCTCGTCGCTGCCAGCAGCGCCTCTAGCGTCTGCTTCAATATCTCAGCCCTCAATAACTTGACAACTTGCGGACCCCAACCTTTGTGGCGAGTCTACTTTCACAGCCGTCTACGTCTGCAAGCGCCGACCTCCTTCTACCTGCGATAACACCATCATCTTCTCTCGCTGATCACGTTTCAACAAAGACCAAGCAAGCTATTTTACGCGGTGAGTACGTTGAGTTTGATTTGCTGCTGCCAGAAAACTCGTCCCTTCTAACCCATAACGAGCTTACCGGGCTACATATCCGTTGGCGGGAAACAGGTAGATCTCCCTAATACCCGCAAAAAAAAAAAAACGCATGTTGATTCTATCGATAAATGGCTGTCCGCCTTCGCCGTATACTGTACGATTTTTCTCACCTCCTTTCCCCGGAGGGCAGTCGAGATGTTCACCTACCAGGAGATCATCCGATCAGCCCAACGGAAATTCGCAGGGTTTGCATGGCTCTCTTATGACATCGATTTCCGTCGGAAAGCGGCCGGCAGTCTTTCTCTCAATTGGGGAGAACGTGATACCCAACCATACCTTATGAAGCTTACTGGGCAACCCAAATCTTGCTGTTCCATTTGCGGAAGCGGGGATCATTATTCTTAAGGGTGCTCCCTTTCCGCCCTTAGACCCAACAATACACAACAGGGACTCTGCAACAATTACAACCGAGGGACCAATTGCAGCCAAGACCCCTGTCCTTTTAGCCACCGCTGCAAAACCTACTATGGAGACCACCCAGCATACCACCACGATGACCCCCTTCAAAAACTAGAAGCCAGACTGATAAGAAATCATAAAACCGCTGAAGCCCTGCTGTCCTTGAACCTCAGACCCCTGTGAACATTTCCCTCTTAACCGACCTCCTTAAGATCCACCCCAATCAGAACTTTGTACCTAACCTCACTGCTGGGCTAGCCCAGGGTTTTCGGGTGGGCTACCGTCTCCCCATAACAGCCAGAAACCTTCCTTAGATCCCTCATTTCCTGACCAAAGTTTGACTCTGCAAGCGGCTAGTTTTCATCTACCATTCCATTGCAGCAACATCCGCCGTACCTATTCATCTGGGGAACGCCAATTTATTCGCTTCTGTTTACACCAAGGGCTTGTTTCCCCTGATACCCCTTTACTACCCAGCCATGAGGCTACCTTGATCCACTTTGCTACACACCTTTCCAATACAGTTTCTTATGGCACTATAAAAGTTTACCTGGCAGCAGTAAAAAGCCTGCATACTGAGTTTGGTTTTTCGCTGGACTTCACCTCCATGCCCCTCCTTTATAAAACGTTGCGAGGCATAAAATGCTTGCAGAGCGCTTCTAAGCGGGCACGCTACCCCACCACCATTACAGTTCTCCAACAAATCTACGCTAAGTTACAACCATTTTCTCTCAGGATGTTGACTCTTCCATGTTATGGGCTGCTTTTACCCTAGCTTTTTTCGGCTTTCTACGGAGCAGCGAATTCATTTGCAATGGCGTGGTTGATCCCCATATCCACTCATCCAGAGCAGACATCAATTCTAAACGTAATATTTTCAGTGCGAATTTTCTTAAAATTACTATTAAGAAGTCCAAAACTGACCTTTTCCGCGCGACAGCCAAACTCACTATAGCTAGGTCGAACTCTACCGTCTGAGCTGTCACCGTCCTCCAAGACTGTCTTCAAACACATGGACAGAGTACCTCCCACCCTCTCTTCAAATTCACCGATGGGCGCAATCTTACCCGCCGTCGCTTACCAACGTGCGTGCCCTACTCCATGTCTGTGGCCTGGACAGTGCAAAACTTTGCCTCACACAGCCTTCGTATTGGCGCAGCCACAGCAGCGGGAGCAGTTGGTCTTCCTGATTGGCTAATCAAAGTCCTCGGAAGGCGGAAATCTAATGCTTACCAAACTTATATCAAGACCCCTAAAGAGGCTATCCTCAAGTACCCAAGAACTTGGCATCTTGCCTTAACTGATAATTACTTTAGATACGTTGAGAACACTGTGATTTATTGTTACGTTCATAGTTTGTCAATTAATCCCAGGTTCATTCCCATTATTGCATGGGCCCCCAGGCAACCCCACCACAGGCGGTCGGCCTCGCTTCACTCGCCCTTTTGGGGCCAAGGTCTCCCTACACCTAATCCCTTGCACCTCCTGTTGAGTTCTGGCATGGGGTACCCTGTTTTTTGAGTAGTTTTTGGGCCCCACACAGGGGACTTTCTCGTTATACTCGACGTCTGTGGGCGGGGAATTGCTGCCTGCGGCACCCCTTCAGCCCTGTGCTGGAGCCCAGTCAGGGAGGGGACATTTGTTCTCTGGCTGGGTTAACTTGGCCCCATGTAATTATTCCAGCAACAATGTCCTCCTTGCAGTACAGGCATGGGGCACCCCCTCGGCATGGCGCCATGTGCCGAGGCCCCCCATTCGGTGGTTTTTCCGGTCGGTGGGTTTTTATCCGAGCCTTGCCAGTACATTCCCTGCCCACTATTGCCCACTACATGGTCTTGTGTCTTTATTTCGCGCCATAACATTAATTGTTATTTTAGCATAAAATAAATGTTAATGTTGGCAAGCAACCTTTAGCTTCGGTGAGCCCGCGTTCTTCTCTGCGGTCCTCGACAGCACATGCTTTCCCATATTTGGTAAGCGCTAGTCATGCGTAGCACACCATGCGGTTAATCATTTTCTCCCTTCTCTGAGTCCTGCAAGTTGTTACTTTGCTCCAAGTGCAACCCCTCCCACCCACCCTTTTATCTTGTAACATTAGCATTTACCAGTTCTTCGAACATTAAGGGAGTTTTTTCTCTCTGTTAGGGCTTCCTAAGCCCTCAGTTCATTCTTGTTAACCTTTGTTATTAAGGCATAACTCTAAATAACTTTAAATAAATTTTATGGGCGGGGAATTGCTGCCTGCGGCACCCCTTCAGCCCTGTGCTGGAGCCCCGTCAGGGAGGGGACATTTGTTCTCTGGCTGGGTTAACTTGGCCCCATGTAATTATTCCAGCAACAATGTCCTCCTTGCAGTACACAGGCATGGGGCACCCCCTCGGCATGGCGCCATGTGCCGAGGCCCCCATCCGGTGGTTTTTCCGGTCGGTGGGTTTTTATCCGAGCCTTGCCAGTACATTCCCTGCCCACTATTGCTCACTACATGGTCTTGTGTCGTTATTGCGTGCCATAACGTTAATGCCTATTTTATACATTGGGTCAGGCTATTCTATAAAAACATTCAAAGCTGTGTTATAAATAATGGTACTGCCTCAGATTATTTTACACTTAAACGCGGTGTCAGGTAAGGTGATCCACTTTCCCCTTATCTTTTTGTTTTGGCCGTTGAAACCCTCGCAATTGCTACTCGTAACAACGTTCAAATTAAGGGTATTAAAATAGGGAATGAAGTGACAAAAGTACTCCAGTTTGCAGATGACACAACAGCAGTTCTCTCAGGTATCAAGTCCGCCCTTGTTCTTTTTCAATCTTTGAAACATTTCGAGATTCTATCAGGCCTGAAAGTAAACAATTAAAAAACAGAGGGATTATGGATTGGCGCGTTAAAGAACAATGACAGCAAAGCCCTTGGCATCAAATGGCCGAACGAGCTAATAAAGGCCTTAGGAGTCTTCTTCACCTATGACAAAACACTTCTCTATGAAAAAAATTTCAGGAAGAAACTTGTAAGCATTAAAAATCTTATAAATATCTGGTCATCTAGAGGACTCTCACTGTATGGAAAAGTCGTTATTATTAAAAGCCTGCTCCTGTCAAAGCTAATGTATATTTCTTCATTATTACCCACTCCTAATTATATTATAAAAGAAGCAAATAAGCTGTTGGTCAAGTTTTTATGGAAGGGTGTTGATAAAGTGACGAGACTGTCGACAATAAACAGTTACAAAGAAGGAGGCTTAAAGATGGTGGATTTAGATTTACAGATCAAAGCTCTTAGACTAAGTTGGATGAAGAGAATTTTTACTCCGGGTAGTGGCACATGGAAATCTTATCTTCAGTATATTTTAAACAAAATGGAGGCTTCCTGCTTTTTAACTGTAATTACAACATGGATTATTTGGAAATCAACTCTCAGTTTTACAGAAAACTTTCAGAGCTATTACAGTGGTGGGCTGAATTTCGTGAAAATTTCGGAGAAGAAAAAGATTGGCAATCTATCATTTGGAATAATGAGGAAATATTAATCGACAACAAACCAGTTTACTATAGACAGTATTTCAGATCTGGCATCATCTGTGTCAATGGTCTTCACTTCGATGTAGACAACTTAACTTCTTTCAATAGGATCGCTAAAGAAATAGATGGAAGTAATTTCTTATCGTGGACCGGACTGCGCAATTCAGTGCCACCCAATTTGAGACATCTCCACTCCAGCTCTACGGTCGATTTTTCGAAGCCATCCTTTACACACTCTAAATGCGTATTCGATGTAACCAAGACCAAATCAAAACACTATTACGCCCTCCTAATTGGTACCAAGGCTCGTCTTCCTAATAATAGTATCAACTTGAAACGCATAAGAACAACTTGGAAAATTTTATCTCCTTCCTCATACTGTCACTAGTGAACCTTACTTAAAAGCATTCCAGTACAAAGTGCTAAATTTAATTCTATACACCAACGATAAATTGTATAAAATCGGTTATATTGAAAACTGTTATTGCTCTTCCTGCAATCATGAAAAGGAAACTTTGTACCATCTTATGTTTCACTGTCCTCACTCAAGTAAGTTTTGGAAAGTCTTTGAATTATATTTTCTCCAGCTAACAAATCGACAAATAAGTCTCAATCCACGAGATGTTCTTCTTGGAGTCATCTCCATCCTCAAAATGCCCCCTGCTAAATTTTTTGATAATCATTGGCAAATTGTATCTGTGGGATTGGAGAAGGAATGGAGTTCTTCCCAACATAACCAGTTTAATAGCAAAAGTAAACATCAAATTACAAACAGAAAAATACATTAGTACCAAGAACAACATGCTCCAAGAATTTTATGATAAATGGAATTTTATAGTAGCTACTGAGTAAGTTAAACATAATTTGCTGACTACCGGGTACTTTATTATATTAATATATTACATCATATTAAAATACAGTAAGCATAGAGATTGTTATTAAATTTTTATAGATATACTAATAAGATTTTCATTTTTCAATTAGTATCTAAGTTAGTAGTGTTGTATTGTAGGTATTGTTGTATAGTAAGGCTGTAATTATGCTTGTCAATAAATTTTCAATTAGTTCATAAGATAGTGGCGTTGTATTTCAGGTATTGTTGTATTGTAAGTAAATATTCATTAAAAAAAAAAGAATCATAACCCCCCTTCTATGCTCTGATCGATGACTAAAAAAGATATCACCTCTTCACTGCGACTTCCAAAAATTCTCGACTCCCGGAGTGCTATACGTTTCTTGTAAAAAGATAATATCGGATTTCTCTTTCGTTAGCCAGTGAAAAAGTGCCTTTCTCTTGTCAAAAGAACGAATCCCCCGAACATTTAGAGATAAGATTCTAAAATTTAGATTACGTTTCGTGAAGATTACAAAACGGACATTTCAATAAAGATAACGGAACAATAAACATGTCGAGAGGCATCTGCATACGCAAAGCTCAGGTCATAGGTGCCCTGCATGTCCCTCACCCAAACATATAATACGCAATTAACCCGTTAGAGTCCAAAAAGGTAACAAAAGACACAAAACAAAGCTACGATACATATTTACATAATTAAAACAGTAGCCAGCAAACGCTGTTAAATATAGAGCTACTAACAGAAAGGGCCTTGCAATCCTCATAATACGTAACAATACAAACAAAATACCCCGGTTCTTGGAATAAATATTGTATAAATTAGAAGGGCAAAAATTATACATGGCCTAAATTTTAAATTTTGCATCTTTTATACTTGAACACCATCAATAAACAACTTGTCAGGCTCTGACCTACTAAAAAAACGACCTTACCATCTTCTTTTGCCCTCCTAAACTGTTGTATCTTCTTAAGTCTTTTCCTTTCAATTTCCTTGCCTTTGACATAACCACTTCTCGATCGGGGTATCGCAGAAAACATGCAATTATCTGTCGAGGCTTTCCACTGGAGGAGCTCTTTTTCCCAACTCGATGCACCCTTTGAAATTCCAGATCGTCGGCATCCTCCAAACCAAGTTCTGCTTTCAGAAAATCGACCAAAACCTCCCTCGTGTTTTCTTTTACATTCTTTTGATCTTGCATTTCTTGAAATTTCTTCTTGAACGACTCTCGTTCTGCATTAGCAAAGTTCAATCCATCCTCAAGCTCTTTAATCTTCGTTTCTGTCTGCTTCTTAAATGACTCGAAGCATTCAACCTTTACCTGAAGACAGCTTACTTTCTCGTCCACGGCTTTAATATAATCTTCTAATGTTTGAAGCTTTGCTAATACTTGTTCTATAATTTTGGCATAAGCGCCTCGCCATGTTTAAAACCAGCACCTCATCCGACTCGATACTCGGTTCAGAATAAGTAAATGAAGTGTTGTTTTTTATCGTCGGGTGAGAGACTCTCTTCTGTAGAGGACGTTGAAGAGCTTTTCCACGTTTTTCGTTTGATATTTCGGCCATGTACCACATCCAAGAACGGAGCTAACACAAACACGTCTACTCCTACATCTTGCCCGACCCAGCATGCACTAGATCGTATTCAAGTTACTATAGAGATTATGACGTAAATCTCACCTGACACGATGCCGCAGCCTTTCTCCGCCCTCTTTTTTTTATAACGCTTTCGACTGATAAGGAGTTAGACTCCATCGTACAATTCTCAAGAGCTTTTAAAGCCTTCTGGACTGCTTCGTTGAAACATAAACGCGAAAGACCTTTGGCAGCCATCTTTCCACTTCACGCAGGCTCATTTTTGCACAACAAATCAGTAGAAAATAAATGTGCATGAGTTGACAAACTCGTTTAAGCCGGTTTGTAACCTGTTTGTCACGTGATCTACCTCCAAGAATTTGGAGGTATCTAAAGTGCATGCTTAACGGGAAATGTAAGCGGCTCGTGGTAGAGGTTTCTCTCGGGGAAGTAAACAAGCCGACTACGCGAAATACAAGAGACGCGAACAACTTCGTACATGATAAAAGACTTGCCCGGCAGAAAGAAACCTCTGCTAGAGGGGTAGGACCAAGCAGTACACCTGCAAAAAAATTCCGAGTAACCAGTCCTTGTCCCTTCTCGCGATCTTAGCATGAGTTTCAGGAGTAGGGCTGAAAAGTGGTGCCGATGGTTTGCAATCTCTTCCCCCTACGTCATTAGCCGCCTTTCTTCTCTTCAAGTCCGGTGAAGAAATCTAATTCTTTTCCGGAAAAAAACATTGGTAAAAGGGTGATTTTCGAAGAGCAAATTATACGTTAACAAAGTCGGCCAGGGAAAATGATTCTGTCCACAAAACTTTCCTGACGTTCAATTTTATGTAAAGCATGGGAGCAGACCAGTTTTTTATTAGCTTACTCAAAAAGGGCTTTAAAGTAACATCCATGGATACCACGATCAGAGAGCAAAGGGGACATCGCCGAAAGTGTTTTGCTTCAGGTGTTCCCGGTTGGTGCCTTTGATCGAGCGAACAAGCGATCGAACGGGTTGAGCAAGCGAGCGAGCGAACGAGCCAATGAACAAAGGAGCGGACGCCGGAGCGAACGAGCGAACGAACGAGTCGAGGGAGCGAACGAACGAGCGAACGAATGAGGGAGAGAACATCGGATGCACTAAGAAGCGAACCTTTTGCGAACATCGGACGCACTAACGAGCGAACCTTCGGCTATAGTCAATTAGTGAGGAAGAATTAATAAATGTTCAGTCACTATTAATGAAAATGAATTCAATACTCACTAGAGTCTAGTTGACTCACCTTATCGTAAACATGAAATCCCGTTCAAGCTTCGTTTTTTAGAGCTTGATATTCGCATTTGCCTAAATATATATAATCAGAAATCGGCTCTTTATTTGGTCTACCATCCCGGAAGTAATCTTCGTCATATATTCATCATGGCGTTTTTATTTTCCCGTGGAAGTGGGGGGGGGGGGGGGGGGGTACCCTTTTGACAGAAAAGGTACCCCTTTCGTATACCATCCCTTGACAATAGGTGCCCCTTTCGTATACCTTCCATTAGAACAGTACAGTCACGAGGTATGTGTGTTCGAAATATTTTAATGAAAGGCCTTTTAAATACCTAAATGGCAGAATTCCCTACCCTTTCATATACTTCGACTCGTGAAATCCCTACCCTTACCTACCCTCATATACCTGAAGCGTGAGAAAGGTACCCCTTTCGGGCGGAGCCTCCCCGTATAGGCCATTATAGGGAGTGTCCCCCCCCCCCGGGCAAGAAATAATCGACGCGTTTACGTATGCGGAGACACAACAACGGACAAGAGTTGTAATCGATTAATAAATTACCCAGTTTGCTCTAAGGCATCACGATCTCATGTAAAAACTATAACAGGTGACGGTGAAACTACGCAGTTCATATCCATATATATTGTTTTAATTAAAGGAAGAGAAAATTAAAGCTCTCATTGGGAAAACGTTGTCAATGAAGGACTAAAAGCAACTCCGATCCTGTCGAATAAAATTAATCTCATTATGAAACTTCAGCAGGTGTAAACCTTGTCACGTCCTTAAACAATTATGTAAATTATCCAGTTTGCTCTAAGGCATCACGATCTCATGTAAAAACTATAACAGGTGACGGTGAAACTACGCAGTTCATATCCATATATATTGTTTTAATTAAAGGAAGAGAAAATTAAAGCTCTCATTGGGAAAACGTTGTCAATGAAGGACTAAAAGCAACTCCGATCCTGTCGAATAAAATTAATCTCATTACGAAACTTCAGCAGGTGTAAACCTCGTCACGTCCTTGGTAAGTACAGAGATCCACCTGTAATTAATAATATTTGCTGTCAGCCACTAGCAAACAAACTGCGGTCGTTCACCCTTCAGGCTTTGGATAACATTATCGCATTTACGAAAATATGAAGGCAATTTTGTTTCGGTCTTGTCCTTAAACAATTATATAAATTATCCAGTTTGCTCTAAGGCATCACGATCTCATGTAAAAACTATAACAGGTGACGGTGAAACTACGCAGTTCATATCCATATATATTGTTTTAATTAAAGGAAGAGAAAATTAAAGCTCTCATTGGGAAAACGTTGTCAATGAAGGACTAAAAGCAACTCCGATCCTGTCGAA
This sequence comes from Pachyseris speciosa, assembly GCA_016490735.1. Taxonomy (NCBI): domain Eukaryota; kingdom Metazoa; phylum Cnidaria; class Anthozoa; order Scleractinia; family Pachyseridae; genus Pachyseris; species Pachyseris speciosa. The sequence continues at coordinate 58,911 of JAEMWC010001747.1, read as the reverse complement.
TAAAATTAATCTCATTACGAAACTTCAGCAGGTGTAAACCTTGTCACGTCCTTAAACAATTATATAAATTATCCAGTTTGCTCTAAGGCATCACGATCTCACGTAAAAACTATAACAGGTGACGGTGAAACTACGCAGTTCATATCCATATATATTGTTTTAATTAAAGGAAGAGAAAATTAAAGCTCTCATTGGGAAAACGTTGTCAATGAAGGACTAAAAGCAACTCCGATCCTGTCGAATAAAATTAATCTCATTACGAAACTTCAGCAGGCGTAAACCTTGTCACGTCCTTAAACAATTATATAAATTATCCAGTTTGCTCTAAGGCATCACAATCTCATGTAAAAACTATAACAGGTGACGGTGAAACTACGCAGTTCATATCCATATATATTGTTTTAATTAAAGGAAGAGAAAATTAAAGCTCTCATTGGGAAAACGTTGTCAATGAAGGACTAAAAGCAACTCCGATCCTGTCGAATAAAATTAATCTCATTACGAAACTTCAGCAGGTGTAAACCTTGTCACGTCCTTAAACAATTATATAAATTATCCAGTTTGCTCTAAGGCATCACGATCTCACGTAAAAACTATAACAGGTGACGGTGAAACTACGCAGTTCATATCCATATATATTGTTTTTATTAAAGGAAGAGAAAATTAAAGCTCTCATTGGCAGCAGGTGTAAACCTCGTCACCCCCTTGGTAAGTACAGAGATCCACCTGTAATTAATAATATTTGCTGTCAGCCACTAGCAAACAAACTGCGGTCGTTCACCCTTCAGGCATTGGATAACATTATCGCATTTACGAATATATGAAGGCAATTTTGTTTCGGTCTTGTCAGATCAAACAGAATATTCATATGACTGTGCAAATTTGGCATCGATCAATGGCGAATGAACAGAAAATTTACAAACAGACTTCTTCGAAATCCTCAAATAAAAAGCTCTTGCGAGTCAGCAGCTTTGCGAATTTTGCAGGAAATGGAGAATCAAAACAAATACAACTCTGCGTTTCTTTTCTCGACGTCCACAAAAATTTGATTCAGTTGCTCGTTCGGTGGAATTCCTCCATTGTCGGCGATTGAGCCCCTTTTCGCTAAGAAAAGGAGCTCAATCGCCGACAATGGAGGAATTCCACCGGACGAGCAACTGAATCAAATTTTTGTGGACGTCGAGAAAAGAAACGCAGAGTTGGAAGAAATACTCCAAGCCGTGGAAAGAAGCAAAGACGAACGCCAGGAATCAAGAATTAGCTCTGCTGGAACAAGGGGAAGCACAGATTCTCTGGTTGAGAAACTTATGCAGGAATTGGATGATGTTGATTGTGAATATACCGTAACGTGAGTTTCGCAAACACAAAAAGGTTAAAAAGAACTAAAGAAATCGAATGTTCTTTACCAGATGATCAGAAATAACAACATGCAGGGTGTGAAAGAAGGCAAGAAATAAACAACTTCGCTCTAGGAAGAAACTTAAAATTTACGCCATTAATTTGTCATTTTGCGTGGCTCGGAGGATGGCCATGGGGAGAGTGCTCTCTTTTGTTAGATCTTTTTCCTTCATGCCAAAGTACCTTTCCGACGAGATTGAAAAGACCCGTTTTACGCATAATATGTCCATGTGCATCTTACAGTGAAGCTTTGCACACTCTAAATATTCCAATTTTGTATGAGAGGAGGCAGGCTGTGTGTAACTCGTTGTTTGAAGAAGTAGTAGAGAAAGAAAGCCATAAATTACATAATCTTTTACCAGCATATTTCCCACCCGTAACAAACACTATTTTTAACTCACAACCGATAGGGGGACAACAAGTTTGTTCATCGAGTCCCTCAGAGCATAGTTTGATTCAATTCGCGATGAAAATTTAGACGTGAGATATTCAGGAACCAGACCGTTTAAAGACTTGAAAACCATTAGGGCTTTCTGAGATTGCAAGTCTTTCCAGTTGAGTTTGTGAAACAAGGTTCGATGAAGTTATTACTCGTGCAGCACGGTTTTGTTCCTTATTTGATATTTAATTTATTTTTATGTACATATCTATTCTTAATATTGTTTTATTGTAAAGTTAATTCGTAATTCAGGCAGGTTGTTTGGGGAACGTGTATCGCGAAGAAACAATCGCGTCCCCCAAAACAATCCCACAATTCCTCACGCGGCACTCTCGATCCCAGTCTTTACCAAAGCGAGCTATTCGCCGCTTTGCACTTGCGTCAAATGTCTCTGCGCGCGCATTCTGAAGTTCTATTTTTCACCTGTGACGCAAGTCCCTTGAAAACACTTTCAAAAGCCATCATAACATAGCAATCATCAAAATGTTGTCGGCTTCAGGTAAAAGCTGCGTGTGTAGCAGCTGCTTCACAAGGAGTTATGAACTGTACCACGCTCGTAATCTGGTGGGAAGGAAGAGGGCGGGCAGATATTTGGGTCATCCGTCTCCTGAAGAAGTTGATAGAGGACAGTTGATGTGGAGAAAAAACCTAGAAAGACACCCAAAGCGGAAAGAAAAGCCTTCAAGACGTGTTTCCCGTCAAAGAAAGATGTCTAAGAAAGAGATAGAAGAAGAAAGCGAGGTTATTAATACAATGTCATGCTCTGAAGTGTTCTTGGAAACTCCTACCGGCGTAGATGGCCGGTTGAAGATTATGAATTTGAACCCTGACAACTTCTGGGATTTTGTTTACCAGGAGAAATGGAAAGGCAGAATAAGGGTTTGTGAGGGAGAGCTCATGTACAAAATAACTGAGACATTTAAGAAGCTTGTCAAGGAGAAAGTGATTGGGAATTTTAATGTCACGCGGCTGTTTGCAGCTGGAAGCATCGCCAACCAATTTGAAAAGGCTGGTATTTCCACACACAAGGTAAGGAAGGAAGAGCGCACTTCGGAAACTATGAAGAGAGGACACTGGAACGAGAGGGGGATTCTGTGATAGTCTGAGCAAACCAAAGACCACAAACTTTGTATTTTTGGTGTTTTCATATATTTTATTTAAGGTGGTGCTTGTTAAGTGTGGTTCATTTAAAAAGCCTTTTCTCCGCAAATGACTACATGACCACTGCCACTTACAAGGTCTTATACCAGTTCGACGGTGTTTAACCCCTATTCGTACCTGTCTCCCCATAGTTTCTGGAGCAGGGAGTAGGTATCTGGAGCAGAAAGGTGTAATATAATCTGCTCCGGCGTGCTATTTAGTATATATAGTAACCATTTGTTGACCCGTGCAAGAAAACAACAAGAACTTGCCCTAATCTCGGCCGTCTGCACTTGTCGCTTAAGCAAGCAGAAATGGTTGAAGTTCATGAGTGGTATAGGAGTTGGGGGTACCAGATCATAAAATGATCTGTTACCAAACCCAACTCCTATACTACTATAATGGCTTCAAACTTCTGGTCTCGTATTCTGAAATCTATAGTTGTTCAATTTGATGAAATCTATAGTTGTTCAATTTGATGAAATCTATAGTTGTTCAATCATATATAATCTATAGTTGTTCAATTTGATGAAATCTATAGTTATTCAATCATATATAATCTATAGTTGTTCTTTTTGAAATTCTCGGAAAACCACCAAGCGTGACATTCTCGGAAAAACAGGAAATGAATCATCGCCTTTTAAAGAATTCTATATAAAAACAAAAAGAGTTATATATTTAATTGAGAGTGGCATGATGCCCATATGCATAACTTTTGATTCCATTTTTTGATATATATCTTTTGTCGTCGAAACAGCTGAGTGATACTTTATTGATTTCATATGTTCCCAATTGATGATTTGAACTTCTGATTGTTTTCATTTTATGATGAATTTGATCATTTTTGAATAGCGTCTCTTTATAATTCTCATGTTTGATTGTCTTTTTGATTATATTCTTTTTGATTCCCTTGGCTGTTTTTCCTCCTTTTTGGTTATCTTTCATATAGCTATACATTTTTGATCTTAGACCAACAAATTCACAAATTGGAACACCAGCAGCTTCATCTTTAAATTTACCAATCACTTTTTTATTGGTTTTATCAAAATATGGAGAATTTTCTGGGTAGTCACTGTTATCAAATTTGTTTTTGTCATTCCAGAAGTCTGAGTAGACATCTTCAGCTTCAATTTCATATGTCAAGCTGTCTGTATCAGTGAAGAGTAGCTTTGCTTTGTCACTATACTTATGTTTGATATAATTATAATGAAAATCATACATAAGTGTCTTACTGAGATCTAAGATACACATTCCCACATATGCCGGCCTGTTTAGGGTCAGTGTTTCTTTGATCTTGTGCACAGCTACCAGATTTTCATTGAATATCTTGCTGCTTAAATAAGTTGGTTTAGCAACCATTTTCAATAGTTTCTTTTCATCAGTCACCAATCTAATGTCTACTCTCTTTCTTAGATTCTCCATTGTTTTTCCAAATACACTGTTATTCATAAGCTTGAAAAAGTCTTTCTCAAAAGCATTTTTAGCATTTGTTCTTTTCTGAGTGTTGTAATCAATATATTGTCTCAACCATGGGGATTGGTTGAACTCTAACACTCTATGGATTTTAGTTATTTTCAAACCAAGATCAGTGTATAATTGGAGGTTCCTGTAGTGTAGTACATACTTCTCTTTTTTGCTTAATGTGGGTATCAGTTTGTGTACCAAACCAGTTGTTATGTTGTACTTCTTTGCAATGTTTTTGCAATCATCTGACAACATGTCTTTATTAACACAAATCTTCTCAGCAGCTAATGGATAGTCATTATGAAGGTCATGCAACTCTTTTGGGTATTCCAAGTCAACGTCAAGTATCAAACCTTTTTTACTATCTTCTTTATACTTAGCCAGATCCAACTTGTTGATCTGTTTTTCAGTCAACCATTTGAAACCACCAGTTGGTAAATATTGACTCATAGCCCAACCGTAAAGATTATTAGCATCAAGATACATGACGTACTTCGAGGGCGCCTTCTCATCGTATTCTTTCATGTACTTATTGTTTGCTTTACCGTATCTGTTGGCAATGTAGCTGATTCCACCTCGCAGGCCCTTTTCAATGAATTGAAACATATCAATATCAGTCATCAATTGAAGGGCTCGGAGCATAACCATCCTATGTCGAATTTTGGGTTGTTTTTCGATTTTGCCTGGATTTGCCCGAATTGTTGCATGTAAACTGCAATTCGATTGAAAGAAGATGTAATGCAACTTGCAAACCACTCCCATGGAAGGTTGGTTTCTTGGTGTACGTAAGAAAAAATGCATTTCTGGATTCTGGATGAATCAGTCAAAAAAATACCATACAATGTGTTTCCATCGAATTGCAGTTCACATGCAGAAATTCAGACAAATCCAAGCAAAATCGAAAAAACGACTCAAAATTCGACATAGGATGGTTATGCCCCGAGCCCTTCAATTCTAGTTTGATGTCAGTCATTTTAAGCATCGCATCCCAAGAAAGCCCAGGAGAAGTGAAATAGTGACATGGGTCAAGTTTGTAGTATTCAAGACATGTTTTCCTGAAGTTTTCAAAGACATCAGCCAATAGAAGAATGTCAGATTTAAGGTATAGGTCATGATACTCACCCATATTTTTGAGAGAGAATATTTCCCATACTGTCTGAGCATGTGTATAGTCCTCATCACTGATGTGTTCATCATATAACAGACTGTAAAAATCTTCTTTTGATGGTAGCTTCTCATTGAATTTATCAAAACTGTCCATATGGTCATAAGGCTAGACCCCTTTTCTGGCCATTAAATCAAGATCATTACCTTTGAACACTTTAGAGGTGTATTTCAAGGCTTCTTTTGGTAGATTATTAACTAGTCTATCCAAACTGGAGCTCATGAATTGGAAACTATCAATGAAGGTAAGATGATTACCAAGCATGAAGGCCATATACTTCTCCATGTTATTTGGGATAGCATTGATATTCATTTGACAGTCTTCACCTTTCTTGTTTTTGTATGTGTGTTTCTTAACAATGGCTCCAATCTCTTGCATTATGAAATGGCTGTCATAACCTCTCAGATTGTGGAAAATGACTGGTATTTTTATTTCTTCTGGGTTTAGTCTTAGTTTCAGATTACATTCTTGATGAGCAGAACCTCTGTATTTACCAGTAATATGACAATGATCTCTGACTTTGATGTCTTTGTTAGTGTACTTCTTATCACAAATGTGACATTCTTTGGCTTTTTGGAATTTCTCCTCATCATCTTTAGTCATTTTCAAGGGTTTGTTAAATTCCTTTTTCATAATACTTTTGCAATATTTGACTTCCTCCAGCATAGCTTCCATGAATTTGTAAACAGCCTTTTCACCTCTGTAAATTTGTGTTGGTTTTGTGTATTTATCATCATAACAACAAACTATTTTATAACCATATCCACAGTCTGTATGCTTCTGATAAGCCTCTGTGAATGATTTGTTATTATTGGGTTGACAACCATGAATCTTTTCTGTGATAGCTTCAAAATCAGCATAAATTACAAATGGTACAGGTTGTTGTTTATGAAAATTATTGAATTTCAATATGTTTTTACCTTTTTCCGGCATTTTGATTGCTTGTTTTCCATTTACTTGAATACAATTGTCTTTGTGATCAGTTAGTACTCTTTCGGATGAGAAACACTGCAAACAATGCATGCAAAAGTGTTTTCTTTCCTTGTGTTTTGTCTGATTGTACATAAACTTATTAAAATCTTTGATTAACACATAATGCTTGTTTTCATTTTCAGTTATCAGAAGAAGATTCAAACAGTCTTCATATTTTTCTTTTGAGACATAAATTGGATATGGTTGTTTGTCCTCATAACCGAAAACATTAATGTTGATCTTATTTTGTTTTTCAATCTTGTTGTACTGCTTTGTGGTTACTGGGAATTCAATCCCTGTGTAATCCAACTTTTCAATTAATTGTTTGTCAACTTTTTTGATTCTCTGTGAGTATTTCTCTTGTGGATTCAAATGTCTGATGTGACACCATCGGAAACACTCATTGTCTTCATTTTTCATGTTGATCAAACCCTTTGCACTGTTTCTGAGTTCCTGTGGTAGTTTAATGTATGAGGAGCCTTTCATTGGTTCATATTTCACCACATTGAGGTAATGACTATCAACAGATTCGATTGTCCAACCAGAACCTTTAGATACCCATTGAGCTATCTTATTCAAGATTTGCTGTTTTGATGATTGCAGTGATTCAGTGATTTCCAGATTATTCACAATTGTTTGAGCTGGACTGTTGAAATATGCGGTCTTATACACTATTTCTCCATCTGATGTTTTTGTAAATGTTACCTTGAGTGTTTCGACAAATTTCAGTCCTTTCATTTCGTTTAATAATTTTTTAATGTGTGTTTCGATTGCCATTCTTGTGTTCAGTAGTTGCGCTAGCGGGTCATTGTTATTTTTCACATTGATTTCAAAAGATTTTGTGAAACCTTTGAGTGCTTGAACCATTTGCTCAATCCTGGTTCTCGGTGCAGGCACAGGTCTGTCTCTGAACTCTAATGGTAGAAGAATTATGTTGTTTTCATAATCTTGAACCATTTGTTTTACACTCCTTCGAGGTGCGGGGACTGGTTTTTGTTTTGTATCATCAACTATAATAACTTTTGGCTTCTTCTGTTGCTTCAATAGCAATTCGATGAGCTGGGATTTGCTCAGTTTTTTAAGATTTTTCTTATCCATGCTTATATTATAATTAGATTTTATATTTTTTATTTCTTGACTCATTTGGTATTATGTTTATAGCAATTTATTTTTTAAATCATTTCATTTATGCGTTTAAGTAGACAGAAACAATTTTTATTTTTGGCTACTATGAGCAATAACAGTTTATACTGTAGGCTTTGTTATATTTATTTTTTCTTTATTACAATTTTACCACGTAAATCATCAGGTTCATTTTCTACAATCATTTGCATTGCATATTTGATGTCGCTATCATCAGCAACTAATCCTTCATTTTTCATGTGCTTTTTTGTTTTTAAATGACTCCATTTTCCAGCTAATGTGTAGTTTTTGCCAGTTTTGCAAATGTCACAATACCATTCTTTATTTAACATATAAACAGTCTTGTTTTTTCTTTTTTCTTCATAAGTCTTTCTGGGTCTTCCACGCCCTCTCTTAATATTATTCTCCATGTACATTATGCTATAGTGTTTTATTTTTATATATTATTACTATTGTTTTTAAATGTGTTTTCTCTTCTTGACAAGTATAATTTGCTTTCTTCCATATGCTTGGTTATTTCATAAATTAAATCTTCAAAGCAATTGCTCGATGTATTTACATTTGTTTTTTTCATACATTTGCTTCATAATTTTTTGTTTATCCGACACTTGGTACACACCAGTTGGGCTTTTAAATTCAAGACACAGAGCATTGTATTTTCTTGTGGGATTCAACAGCATCAAATCACACTGGCCAGGCATATATCCTTTGTTATAACTTTTGATTCTCATATTTGAGCTTATTTGATTTTCACCGAGAGCTGCAATCATTAATGCGTCTTCATATTTCTTTCTGATGAATGAAACAATCTTATAATGCAAATCATTTTCACTTTCAATTAATATCATGTTATTGCTTCTGTCATTGAACTTCTTGTAATATCCCTCTTTTCTTATTTTTGGTAAAACATCTTTTGTGATCCATTGTCTGAATTCTTTCGCTTTATCCATATGAGATCTCAAAATAAGACTATATAATCCAGATTCATTTATGTAAATTACATGATTGTTTTTGGAGGAACTCAAGTTCCCCCACGATTTGAGGTCGTTTAGTGTAGTTTTATCTTCAGGATCAACATGGTTACGAATGGCTTTTCGAGTGTTTGAATACTTTAAGATTTCAGCGACAGTCTTAGCTTTGAACCATACATCATTATCCTTTTTTATAATATCTATTTCGGTTTCATCATAAATTAAAATTTCTTGTGTCATAATATATATATTCATTTTAATTAACCATAACTAGCGCGTTTGACTATAACCAGAAATAATCATATTTTTGGCTATATGATAGCAAATAACAGCTTTTTACTGTAGGTCTTATATATATGTTAGATAATATTCTTTAAATCCTTGATGGGTATCCAACTGTTAAATTCATCACTGTATCCCTTCCACTTCACCAAAGCTTGTTTTTTCTTATAGTCTCTGCGAATGACTTTATCGATACGGAAAACATCCTGTCTGGCTTTTAATAATTCAGGTTCATAAAAACTCCCTTGAATATCTTCACCTCTAAGATCTTTTAGTTTGTAAGTGATTGGGTTTGTATATTGGATCTTATCAACTGTAAACACTTCTTCTGTCCAATTTGGTGTATAGCCCTTGTCGAACACATTCCGTTTATACTTAGATATTCGGATCTTATCACCAACCTTAAATTTTGGTTTAGCTGATAATGGCTCCATATCACCATAAAGATTAATTCATTCTTTTTCTTTGAAGCCTCTGTAGGTGTCATCTTTGTACTTGAATGTTTTGTGTTATTGTATTCTTTCACTAATTTTGGTAGCATATCGAGATACATTGTATTACCTTGAACAGTGAACTGCTTCCACATTTTGGACTTCATTGTTCGATTCCATCTTTTAACTACTGATGACTTCTCCTCATTCTCGGTGGAGTACATGTGTATCCCATTTTTCTCTAATAGGTCTTTCACATGTTTGTTATAGAACTCTTTACCCTTATCGACCCATAGATATTGTGGTTTTCTATCTCTGAAGATGGTTTTGAATGCTTCAGTTACAGTTTCACCCTTTTTATCCTTCAATGGGACAATCCAACCATATTTGATGAAGACATCAATAACCATAAGAAGATATCGATAACCTTTATTCCATTTACTAAACTGTTGCATTTCAACTAGATCACTTGCCCATATTTCATCAATTTTATTTACAATCACACGCCACCGAGTGAAATTTCGTTTTATGGGTGCGTGTAATTCATCTGCTATTTTTTCTTGCCAGTTTTCTTCACTCGACGGCTTTTTCCGTTTTTTGAAACACCAAGACCTAGTTTCTGTTTTTTGTCAATCAAGAATCTTGCTGTTTGTCCCCATTTAGGCATCTCACCATATGGTATCTGATCAAGAGATCTAACCATTGTTCTATCACAATCACCTTTATTTTTTCCCATATCATAACAGATATCATGATAAGCAGCTATCTCATCCACTTTATTATAAGGCATAACATTCCATTTCAATACTTCTCCAGTGTTTGGATCATATTCTAACTGCTCATGAAGAGGATTATATGGTCCCATATATTTATACTTACTTGGAGTCCAACCTGCTTTTGGTTTAGGAAGCTTACCAATAACCTTGTGAATGTCAATAGCACCGCCGTAATCCAATCCTTTAACATCTGTTTTATATCGAATATTTGGTCTAACTTTTGTTGATAGTTGGTTCAAACCCTCTTTACCAACCTTTGAAATAACGGGTTTCATGATTGACAGACCTTTATCAATCAATTGCTTTTGCAGCTTTGGATTTCTCATTGCTTCACTTGCATAATATCTCCCCATTTCAACACCCTTCTTAGCTAAAAAAGGGACACCATGTTCCAAGAATCCAGATAATGCCATATCTGCGGCTGAATCTAGTATACCCGCCCCTTCAGACGGGCCAATCCGTTTCCCAGTCTCTTGACGAATTTAGTCTTTGTGATTCCACACTCAGCACAAGTGCATTTCATCATTGTTCTGCTATTATTTGTCTGTTCATATCTCTCAGTTCCCGGTATACATCCAGTTACTTTCTTCTGTTTCACACAATATGATCTCATATGCATTCCACTTCCATACACATCATTTTCTTCTTCATCATGTGGTGCATTTCCAAAAGACCTTGTATTTAATTTATTCAACAGGGCAGTTTTTTCAGCACTTTATTTATTCATTCTCTCATAAGACTCACTTCCATATATGGGTGAACCCAATTTTATTATTTCCTCATCAATTTCTTTAATTCGTGTGAATGGATCTGTATTTTTTGATTTTTTCATTGTCTTTCCCATTTTTTTGTGAATTTTTGCATATTTAACATTCAGGTCATCATCATCAGTCTCTTTCGCAAGTTTGGCTTTCATAGCATTCACTACTTTCATATACTTTCTACTTCTTTGTCAGTCATTTGCATTTCCTCTTTCAATTGTTTCTTCATCTGTGCTAGCCGGTTTTTATTCACCGTTTTGACAACATTTTCTTTCTTAATCTGTTCATTTCTGAGTTTTTTGAGTGCGGCTTTTTTTATAATTCTTTCAGTAATCAATTTTTGTCTTCTTTTTTCTGGATCTTGTTGTGATCCAAGCATTTGAAGAATACGTGAGTCAACACCTTTTTTCCCCCAATATCTGATTTGTTTCCTCTTAGCACATTCTTTCATTGAGCAAGGTTTCTTTTTCTTGTCGAGAACACCACATGTACAATCCATATATTATTACATTATATATTTTTAAAGTAGTTTATAATAAATCTGTGATTTACTCTTGGATCTGCTGGATTGAAATTGGAATTATGTATTGTATTCAGGATTGAGGTACCATTTTGTCTCTCAAGAAGATAGTACAAACACCAGTATCCACATAATACTGAACCCCTTTCTTGTATCTCATCACCAGAATATTCAAGTTCTTTACCACTTGTTGTCATATATATTTGTACTTCAGTTGGCATCATCAAACCAAAGGAGTCAAAGTATTCACAATATTTTCCATCAATATTACGATAACACACCAAATGAGTACCAGGTCCGATCTGACTGTCAAGATTGACTATCCCACATTCTTTTTCATTTATTCGTTTAGGAAGATTGTCTCTTGAAAATACTCCCCTGAAATGTTTTATTCCAAGTTGTTTAACCCAATTGATTAAATCATAGTTGGATAATGCTTTATTTACAAAATTGTTCCTAGTATGGGGATTGAATTGAACGGACTGTTTTTTCCTAACAGAAATCCTTTTCCTTTGGTCTTTTTTTTTTTCATTCCAAGACCGATTGGGTTATCCCATGTACCAACAACAGGTGGGGATTGCCATGGCATCATAGAATGTTTCCAACCACTTTTATTTTTATTTATTGCAATGGAAACTGGAACATGAACTGGTAATGACCGTCTAGGACGGCTGTGTTCAACATGCAAACCCTTCCCTGTTAATTTTCTGATTGCTTCTATGGCTAAAGGAATTCCAATACTCGCCAGTATTGTTCCAATACCTTTTCCAGTTTGAGCTTTTGTTGGTTTTATAACAACGTCTCCACCATACTGCATTTTTTGAATAATATCTGCCATCTGTCTCGTATTCAATAAATTTCCTACATTCAATAATTGGGATAAATTGGCATTAGGAATAAGAAATCCTCCACTTTGTTTCTTCCCAAATAGTTTATCAATGCCGAGACTTGCTAATGAAGAAAGAGCACCTGTAGCCAATGCTGGAGCTGCTTTTGCTACTGCTTTACCTGCATAAGGCAATAGTCTTGTTCCCAGTGAAAAAAGACTCGACCAAAGAGAACCTCCATGTACAACTGCTTTTCTGATTTGTGATTTTGATATACTGATGTCTGAACCTTTTCCTGATCTTTTTGATTTCATCAGTTTGTTTATTTGTCTTTTTGTCAACATGAATTGATCATTGCCTGATAATTCACTATGCGATAACCTCAATGTTACAGCTGAATTTGATTTTATGGCTTTTGCTAGTTTTTCTTTCTGACCTTGTGAAAGTTTAACTCCATGAGGGTAATAAGTAGTCATATAATATATGTTTATACTAAATTGTATTTAATATAAATAATGATTTAATTTATTTAATTATTTATTCAGTGAAAGTGTCATATATCATTAGACACAATTACATAGATCTCAAAAAATTTTACCATCAGTCTTTCTCATCTCAATATCCTGCTCATAGAGGACCAATGCATGCACACTGTAATCAGCATCTGTTGCCCCACTCAAAGTGTATTTGAAAGTCAGTTTTGTCATTCCATCTTTGATATCCTGTTTCTGTTTCGTCAAATCAAAATAAATGAAAGGGAATATTGTACCGAAGTTGCCCCTGTTAAGAAGGGTACTTTCACTGAAATCATTTACAGCTTGAACATATTTCAAAACATCTCTAAATACTTTTTTGGTTCAGTTGAGGGTTTATAATGTACCTCTGGATTTTCATTACCATTGCCAACCTCAAGATAACAATCATTTAATTTTCTGTTATTAGCAACATTGAATGTGTTATAAAGAAATTTATTTTCTGTCTGATCCGAATCATTTGCATCGTTGATGATGAACACAAAAACGTGCCTTGGTTTGTTTATTCCCGTTGAGATGCGGAAATTGGCAGTCTGTTGTCTTGTTGAATTGCCTCTCTCAACCATTTCTCTCATGTAAGTCCACTTTCTGTTGTCAAGATACTTACTCATACAGTGACTTTCCCGCTGAATTAAAAATAATACGAGGAACAATAAGCTGAAATTTGGTGAGTACCACACGGCAATTATCAGCAGCTTGCCAAATCATATTGTCATCACTCTCAAGTGTCAAATTGACCTCCAATTTAGAGTTTGGCAAAAGTTCATCCCAAAGGCTCTTGAAAAAAACCGTATCTGTTCAATGCAAGCTCTGCATTTACTTTACCACCAGCAGTATTCAACGGTGCTTTTGCGAGCTGCGAAACCTTTGTTATAAGTAGCCACCTGAGCACTCTGTCATCAGCAATCCTGTTGGTGTCAAGATAGAAAAACTCATTTGTTCCTTGACTTGAAGCATAACCTTGAATACTCAAGCAACGCCTTAATATTTGTGGCTTGGTTGGCATCTCTGCACTCATAAACATCAATACCATTCATTTTTACATTAATGGCGTTTATAAGAGCGTGAACTGAATTAACGATACCATTTCTATCATTTTCTGCAATATCAGCACCATCTGCTAGCTTCTTTACAATGAAATCAACATTCAAACGGGCATTATACCAGTCAAATGGTGTTGTCTCTCCACTGTTATCAACAACAAATCGGTAACCTGTTTTCCTCTGATGAGCATTATTTGCTACTACAGTATTAAGTGCTGTCTCAAGCTCAAAGACAACATCTTCATATCGTTCGATATATTTTGAGTCGCGATAGTTTGACATATATTATTGTGTTACATAAAAGTTACTTTATTTTGCGAGGTCTGCCTCTCTTTCTTTTGATCTCACCCCCGCTCTTGGCTCCATTCTTTTTCCTTGTCAAAAGTTCTATTATTTTGTCACCAACTTTTTTACCAGTATGCTCACCAATAAGCTGCTTTTTCAGTTGCTTTTTTTCCAGCTGTTTTGATAATGTCAGTGATAACACCTTCACCATAATGTTCATATTTTTTTAATTCAAACCTTTTCATATACTATTAGGTTTTATAATTCAGTCCCTCTCAAGAATAACTCAATATACCAATCTATCCCATTCAAATCAACTGGAGCTCTAGAAGAGTCTGTGACATAAAAGCGTATTGAACTGATTGTATGTGTTGATACTGGATTCCATGAAAGAAAAAGAGGTTTATAATTGAATGGTAAACTTCTGATGAGATCTGTGACTGGAATAACAGCGATAGTATTTGTGGAATTTCCATCAACGATGCTGTCTGTCACCTTATCACAATTAATATAAATTTCATCTACTCCACGTGTTATATCAGGTAAGTTTGTTCCATATTCAGTGGCTGAAATTATTTTTGAATCAAATCCGATAAGTTTTCTGAAATCAAAATTTCTCAGATCCACTCGATATTTTTCATTCAGTTCAATCAAGATACGATATATTGATAAAACGAAAAATATATTGATACCATACTTAAATTTTGATTCGTCTGTTTCAGATGGATTCAGTATATGTCCATTTTTTCTCAAGTACTCATGAATGTAGCTATTAATTTCATCATATGAATACATCCCGTCAAAGAATGTTATTGTTTCCCAGTTTGCACCTTTGTCATGGCTATATTTAATTTGATTATTCCCATAAGATTCTCTTATGTTATACCAGCTGTATGTCATGTTAATAGACTGCACAGCCATTTCATATTTCATATCATTTGATAATACAAGAGGAGTATTAAATCTTTTTGTGAAATCATGACTCAGACTAACACCAACTTTGTCTCTGTTTTTACTGTTGAATCGTAATGAAATTTCTGTCATATAATATTACATTAGATATTTGGTTATTATTTTATTGAGCTCCTCGTTTCCAACAATACCCAACCTTTTTAATACATGCAATATATTTACAAACTCATCTCTGACACCTGCACTGTTATTGCCAGCAAAAATAGACCCACCAAGTAACTGAAGTCGTGAAAGCAAGTCACCAATATTATTATAATGAACAACACCGGCTCCATATTGCACTTTTTTCTTTCTCATACCTTGTCCTGTTTTGTATTTGTAAGAAGCTAATACATCTGCAATCGTTTCTCTATATTTCTTCAAAGTTTGTAATTCTTGATCATAAGATTGTTTATCTTCTAGTGTTTTTACTTTTGCTTTTTTACTTCCTAGTCTTTTAGCGATTTCTCCAGCTTTTTTCGTTTCTTCAAGAAGTTTTTGTGGGATGACTTGAGTCAAATCGTTTGGTTTCAAAAGCTTGTTATTTTTTAATATAATTCTTTCATCTTTATTGAAATAGTTATCGATATTTAAAATGCTGGGTTTCCTATCCTCATCCTCATCCTTATCTTTGGTGCTTCAATGGCTTTAGGAAGTTCCCTATCAAATGTAATTGCTCTGAGATTAGATTCCATAACATCATCAAGTCCTTGTGTTAAAGCCAGTTGATTTTGTTTCAACTGTTCAATGACTTCATCCTGTTTTTTGTCAACACTTGCTTTAACACTCTTCTGAACATCAATAGAAGGTTTCAATAATTCTGATGATTCATCATACATGTCTTGTTTTCTGTGTTCAAAAGTCTTGATAACATCACGAACTTCGCTTGTCCTTTTTCCAGCTTCAATTCCACTTTGAAGAAGCCTTTTCATACGCTCAATATCCATATACAAATGTGTTAGACTAATCTAAACTATTAACATATGGAAATTCCAAATTATGATATAATCCAGAATTCAAACAAGTCTTTCAGACAGTTGTAACCATATATGCCGAAAGATACATTCAGAATGTTATTGGCTGGAAATTCTGGATCCGGAAAGACAACACTGTTTATGCACTTGATTATGGAACCGCTTGTCTATTACGATCAAATACATCTATACGCCAAAAACATGGATCAAGACAAATATCAATATCTGAGGCAAGTAATGGATGAAATAAGCAGACAAGTTGGTTGCCCTGTTTTAATTTGCAGCCAAGATGAGATTTTACCTGTTGAACAAATTAAAGACACTGATTTGCAGCGGTTGGTTGTGTTTGATGATTTCGTGACTGATAAAAAACAAGATCAGATTATCAGTTATTTCTTTCAAGGTCGTCACAAAAATTGTAGTGTGTTATACCTGACACAGTCATTTTATGGTTGTCCAAAATCTGTTAGTCTTAATTGTAGCCACTTCTGTCTTTATGATTTTCCATCTACAAGAGAGAGAAATATTATCTCCCAAGAACTCGGAATTGATAAGCAAAAGTATATTGAAGCAACTAAGAAACCATATTCCTTCTGTTATGTTGATAAACCAATGAAAACAGTGAAGAGAAACTTTTGTGGTGTTATCTAATCTAATATTATATGGGTATATTCCATTTTTTACCAAATCAAGATGATACAGGAACTGGTGAAAGAGGTCAAAGAGGTCCAGTTGGTCCAAAAGGTGATAAAGGTGATAGAGGTCCACCTGGTCCAAAAGGTGATAAAGGTGATAGAGGTCCATTTGGTTTTAAAGGCGAAAAAGGTAATAAAGGTGAAAGAGGTGAGAGAGGTCCAGTTGGTCCAAGAGGTTATGGAATTAGATTTACACTTGATGGGGATTATGATATCGAAAATAAAAAATTGACTGATGTAGCAACACCAACTGCAAACAAAGATGCAGCCACAAAGGGGTATGCTGATGATCTTGTTATTTCATCATATCTCAATGCGAAGGAGTATGTTGATACTACGCTATTATCTGTTTCTGGAATTCAAAAGAATCCATTTAAATTTCTTCTCGAAGACATATCAAAAACAACTGTAACACAAAATGCTAATAATCTTCAATTAGAAGACTTCAATAAAAGCCCATACAAGATTAACAAAAAATCATTGTCTTTTATAGTTCCAGATGAAAGCATTACATCTGATTTTGTGTTCAATGTATCACAATTGGAAGTTTCAAAGTACACTTTTGTTGTTGAATTTTATACAGAAAATAATCCATCGCAAGCGACAATTGAAATTGAAATGGGGACATTAAATTTACATATAAGAAAAAATTCAATACAAAGAGCATTTTCAAAGACACATGTTGTTGATGGTTATCTTAAGAAAATATTCTTCATTGAAAAAACAAGTCAAGCAGCTTCAACAATTAAATTAATAGTTATTACACCAAACATATTGAAAAATGTCAAACATCATATTATTGTTTATGGAACTTTTGGATTTTCTAATATCATTTATCGCATATTCACGACCCAGCTTATGAAATTGAAAACGGCAATTTGGTGGTAATATTGACATGAAATTAAATAAAATTATCAATCTTAAGGATAACCCCTCAAACCCACAAGACGCTGTAAACAAAAAGTATGTTGATACTGAAATTGCTGGCATTGCTGGCATTGATGTTTCTCCATTTCTTAAAAAAGATGGAAGTGTTGTAATGACTGGAACCTGGACATGGGGAAAAACCTCATCACCAGAATGGGTTACCCCAAAGACATTCTCGACGCCGCAAACAAAAGCTACGTTGACTCTCAAATTGCAAGCTGCTTAAAAAGGGATGGAACCGACCCAGCTGAGGGCGATCTAGACATGGATGGGTACACAATTCAAAATTTAAAAGATGCCGACAACAACACCTCCAGAAGCAACGCAGTTAACAAAAAGTATGTTGATGACCTTGTTTTTTCAGCATCAGGAGCTCAACGCAACCCATTCGCTTTTCTGTTAAAGGACAAAACCAAGTCTTCTGCAGTTCAAGGTGTGGAAAACCTACAAATTGAGAATTTTGACAAATCACCATACCACATAAACAAGTCGTCATTGTCTTTTTTCATTAAACGAAGTGGCAACTTTACATCCAAAATTCGTTTTAATGTGACATCTTTAAGAAATGGACGGTACACATTTGTTACTGAGTTTTTCTCACCCTCAGACCCTCGAAATGCAACAGTCGATATATTTCTTCCAACTGTAAATATACGAGATGCGGGACAGCCGTTTCAAAAACCTTTTCCTGAAACTCCACACGTTGATGGTTACATGAAAAAACTTTTCCAGATGAAAAAACCAGTGGTGGGCAGGCGGCAATACAGGTTGATCTAAGTAGCACAGCTCCAGCGTCTAACACCAAAACACATCTCATTGTTTATGGAGCCTTTGGATATCATACAAATTTGTCTTACTTTGTCATGACCCAGCTTATGAAATTGAAAACGGCAATGTTGCGTTTGGTGGTAATGTTGACATGAAATTAAACAAAATCCTCAACCTGCAGGATAACCCCTCAAACCCACAAGACGCTGTAAACAAAAGTTATGTGGACCAGAGGTTGCAAACCAAACTCGATACGATTGCACAACAAAATCTAAATATGAACAACAATGCCATTACTGATCTTGCTCCACCCGTAAATTTAGATGATGCGGTTACAAAAAGATATACTGACGAGTATTTTCTTCGACGAGACGGTTCGACTGCGATGTATGGAAATTTGTCGATGGGTGGAAATAGAGTGACGAATTTAGCGGACCCGTCGAATGAAACTGATGCAGTGAACTTCAGAGTTTTAAATCGAGCTGGAATAGTTATGAGAGCAAACGCTTTATTATTGAATGGAACAAATGCGATGGCAGCAGACTTAAAACTTGGAGGGCATAAAATCATTAACTTAAAAGAAGGAACAAATAAAACCGATGCCGTAAATTTAGATCAATTAGAAAAAAGTCATATTTCATCTGCTTCTCATCCAAAGAATGCTTTCAAATATTTGATGAATGATATCGATGAAGTCAGTACTGAATATGGCTTGAAAGTTAATGGATATGTCAATTTACCTCGTTCACCACATTTGATTTCAAAAAAGGTCATTGATGTAGACTTGAATAAAGAAGCTAATCATATTTACAGAGCTAGAATTGGATTTAATATGTATACAATAAAAGATGGAAAATACACTTTCATTCTTGAATGGCTATTTCCTGATTATGAAGGAATGAGTCTTAGTAGTGTAACATTCAGTGCAACTGGTGGAATTACAATTCATAAAACTGTAGGGAGAAAATTTGATAACAGAAACGAAGATCATTCGAGATATTTGCTATGGATTGAAAAACCTTCAGTAAGTTCACCACCTGAATATTTACATTGTACGATTCATATTAATGCTAACCCAACTTATCCAAATAAGTACAAAGTTCCTTGTGTTGTATATGGTATTGATTTCGAAGCAGCAGACGTTCCATCAAGTGTTTACGACTTCACAGAAGCTTATAAAATCGTGAATGAAAAACTACAATTACAAACTGATTTAGATTTGAATGGACATGCTTTGATTGATAATTCATCAAACTTATTTGACGGTCAAAATGGTGAATTGACAATGCTAAATGATATTAATATGAACACATATTCAATAAAAGAGGCTAAACTTGGTGGTGATTTAAATCTAAATGGCCATAGAATTCATAATGGTGCTTTAAACCTATTTCGTTCAAGCGTTACAGGTGTAATCATGGAAACAGCTTTCGATTTGGGTGGATTTGCTCTCTATCAGCCAAAATTAGGAGGTGATCTAAATTTGAATGGGAATAATATAATTGGTCAAATACAATATTTAAATTGCTTTGTTAAAGCCAATCAAGGACATAATAAGAATACTTTAAAGCCTGTATTGATAAATGGCGCTGAATTTTTAGTTATTCACAACAATAACTTTTATATTAAGAAAATGTATATTATACAAGGAACGAAGCCGGGGATGTTTTATTTCAAGACAAAAGCTGAAGGTGCTGGGTTATTGCCATTTCCAGCAACTATTTTCGAATATAGAATTCCTTCTGTGAGTAGAAACATAAGAACAGTTACAGTCAATAAATCATTATCGAGAGGCTATTTTATAATTGACTATTCACATCCTAATACAGGTGCTTTCGATACAACATTCACACTTGAAGTGATTATGAATTAATCTAAATTAATATTATATGGGTATATTCAATTTTGAACTAAATCAAGGTAACAAAGGTCCAAAAGGTGATACAGGTCTAATTGGTCCTAAAGGTGATAAAGGTGACAAAGGTGATAAAGGTGATACAGGTCTAATTGGTCCTAAAGGTGATAAAGGTGATGATGGAAATGGATTCAGATTGACTCAAGATGGGCATTATGATCTTGAAAACAAACTTTTGACAAATGTAAAAGCTGGCAATGATGATAATCATGTTGTTGTTAAATCACAAGTTACTGATATTGTCAGAGATAGTTTTTTAGATTTATGGGTTTCTGAATTTATCAGATTATACTCAAAATGTGTTTATCAAATTGACAGAGCGGATGATAAATATGTAAACATGTATGCAGACAGAAAAATTGATAAATTATTTGATCTCTCAAATGAAGAAAATGATGCAACACAATCAACTACAAATTTAAGACCCAGTGTTTGTACCAAGTCTGAGAAACTTAATGGACGTTATTTTTTAAAGTTCGGTGGATCACAGAGAATGATAAGTCAAATCAATTTAAATAATAATGCTGTTAATATTTTCATTGTTTACAAATTAAATTCAAATACAGGTGGAAATCCATGGAAAAATGGGCTTTTTGGTCATGATGATGGAGGTTATGATAAGTTTGTCAGCTATTGGGGTTCAAATTTAGTTATAAGTGGTGTTGATCAATCAAATTGTGTATATTTTGGTCCAGCAGCATCTATACAAAATTTCAAAAAAATAGCAGATTATTCCGTAAATGATTTAGGTCAAATCAATGTTTGGCACTGCTTGTCTGTTCATTGGGATAATTTATCTTCTCCTAATACAAACAAAAGTAAAATCTATTGGAACAAAAAACATGTGGGAAGTTTTACATCTGCTAATAGAACCGGTAGTCAACAAATGACTTTTGGTGATTTAAATCCAAATTCCATCGCACCTATAGATGGTTGTATTAGTTTTTTCTGTGTATACTTAGATTTTATGTTAGATGAAAAACAATTTTAGATCATCATCAAATATTAATGCAACGATATAATATATGATAGAAGATATAATTAAATATGTGAAATATTTTTTTGATGAAACCAAACAACAGCATATTCATATTGATGACACAATATTGAAATCATGTCTAGTTTACCAATTTTTGTATTACAAACACTTTAAAACAATACTTCCAATCAACAACATTCTATACATTCATAATGATTTAGGACTTATTGGTCCAGGAAATGGTTGTATCACACAATTTTTTGAAAGAACACTTGGTTGGATTGATATATTACATTCACATAGTATTCTCCATGATGCTTTTGGAAGATTCTATGACCGTCATTCATTAGACCGGGGATATTGTTATGCTGTACCAAAAAATGCGACATCAAAACTAATGAAAAGATCTCCATTATGTGGCCAGATTTCTGGATTAATCTATTGTATTTGCAAAAGAATTATAATATAAATGATATATATGACAGATAATCGAAAAAGCATATTCAACTGGAACCATATTTCAAGTGAATTAACAAAAGACCAGATCAAGGAATTAAAAGCCTATTACCACACATATCACAGAACGTGTTGGGCTCACAAACGGGCGGTAAAACGGTTCAAAAAATGGAAATTACTGGGGAACTCATTGTCTATCATCTTTGCAACTGGTGGTCTAGCCACAAGCGTGGCAACTGGTGGTGTTAGTTTGGTAGCCATCAGTACAGCAGCACTTTTGATTCAAGGGTGGATGAAGCACAAAAACCTCGATCTAAAAATCCAAAATTGTACATACGCATATCAAAGCTACCAACATTTGCTGAACACCATAAAAGAAATAATGAGAGTAGTATAGGAGTTGGGGGTACGAGCGCAAATTGCGCTCTTACCCAACCAACTCCATACTACTCGCCATTTGTTGGTAATCTATATGTTTTTATAAATTTCTGGTACCAGCATATGATGAAATCTATAGTTGTTCTTTTGAAATTCTCGGAAAACCACCAAGCGTGACATTCTCTGAAAAACAGGAAATGAGTCATCACCTATAGCTATTATTATAACTCACGTGACGGTCGCATGATCTTTTCTAACCAATCATAATGAAACAAGTAAGAAGTGCTTTATTATAAATTCTTAAAGTAAAATTTACTGACAATTTTTACTTAAAAAGTTTATGCTATTGTTTGTAGACCGGCACAGCTGTGCCGTGACGTCATGTGTTAGTGACATAAGGAAATAATATCTCATATAATAGTATAGAATGAGTTGTAATTCAGATATCCACATTGAATTGATATCAAATGGAGAATATCATTGTCCTTTTTGTGATGAGAGAATAGCAGAACATAATGTTAAAAAAGAGGAACCGTGTTGTGATGAACAGAATGTGTTGAATGATAATGGAGCGATTATATGCGTAAGTTGTGGTTCAGTTCATGGTTACAATGTTGTGAAAGAATACATTGATTTTCATGACAATATGTATAAAATAAAGAGAAAGTCTGTATATCACCGGAAGTATCATATTGAAAATGTAATAAATAAAATATGTCGTAAGAATGGATTTCAAATTTCTGTAAAAGATAAGGGCAAAATATTGAAAATATTCGAAGAGATAGACGCTGTCCTTCCTTTGGTGAATAAGAATCGTAAAAGGATGATAAGTACGAAATTTATGCTTAAGCAAATATTTTTAATGCTTGATCTTCCATTTGATGAAATAATAGTTACTAGATCAAAAAAGACGCTTGGATTTTATGATCAATATTGGGTTGAAATTTTATTGTTAAGATTTGATGTGATTATTGGTATTATCAGACAGTGAATTTTTCATCATATTTGACAAAATACTTGTCTATGATAGGGCTCTTATCAACGACATAATCGTCAATGTATTTCATGGTTGAATGTATAGTTGATGCCTCAAAATTGCCACTTCTCATGGTTTCCTTTATTGTATTCAGAAGGTGTTGGTAGCTTTGATAAGCATATGTGCAATTCTGTATTTTCAGATCAAGGTTTTTATGTTTCATCCAGCCTTGTATTAACATTGATACTGTACTGATGGCTACTAAACTTACACCACCGGTTGAAATACTTGCAGCAAGACCGCCAGTTGCAAATAAAATGGACGCCGAATTGCCAGCTAATTTCCATTTTTTGAATCTTTTGACAGCCTGTTTGTAAGCCCAACACTTTCTGTGATATGTGTGGTAATAGGCTTTTAATTCATTTACCTGATCTTCTGTTAATTCACCTGAAATATGGTTCCAGCTGGATATGCTTTTTCGCTCTTTCATATATATATTTTATACAATAATTCTATTAAAAATGCAATAAAGAATCCCAGATATTTGGCCAGATAATGGAGATCTTTTTCTTCGCTTTGATGTAAATAAACAAGGTATTGCATAACAATATCCACGGTCTAATGAATAGCTATTATAAAATCTTCCATATGCATCATGAAGTATACCATGTGTTTGTAATGTATCAATCCAACCAAGTGTATGTTCCAAGAAATGTGTCAAGCATCCACTACCAGGCCCAATAAGTCCAATATCCTTGTGAGTATATAAAATACTGTTGATTGGGATAAATGTATTGAAATGCTTGTGATACAGATATTGGTAAACCAAAGCTGATTTCAAAATTGAGTCATCAATATTATGATGTTGTTGTTTTGTTTCTTTAAAAAAGAATTTGATATATTTAATTGCTTCTTTTATCATATACTATATCGTTGTATTAAAATTTGATGATGGTCTAAAATTGTTTTATCATCTAAAATGAAATCAAGATAGACACAAAAGAAAGCAATGGAGCCATCTAAAGGTGCAATGGAGTTTGGATTCAAATCACCAAAAGTCATTTGTGTGCTGCCAGTTCTATTAGCTGCTATAAAACTTCCAATATGTTTTTTGTTCCAATAGATTTTACTTTTGTTTGTATTAGGAGAAGATAAATTGTCCCAGTGAACAGATAAACAGTGCCAAACATTAATTTGGCCTAAATCATTTGTGGAATAATCTGCTAATCTTGTGAAATTTTGTATAGATGCTGCTGGACCAAAATACACACAATTTGTTTGATCAACACCGCTTATAGCTAAATTTGAACCATTGTAATAGCTGACAAACTTATCATAACCTCCATCATCATGACCAAAAAGCCCATTTTTCCATGGATTTCCACCTGTATTTGAGTTTAATTTATAAACAATGAAAATGTTAACAGCATTATTATTTAAATTGATTTGACTTATCATTCTCTGTGATCCACCAAATTTTAAAAAATAACGTCCATTAAGTTTCTCAGCCTTGGTACAAACAGTAGGTCTTGAATTTATGGTTGATTGTGTTGCATCATTTTCTTCATTTGAAAGATCGTATAATGTTTCAACTTTTCTGCCTGCATTCATATCTACAAAATTATTATTCGCTCTGTCGATTTGATATACACATTTTGAGTACAATCTAATAAATTCAGAAACCCACAGATCCAAAAAACTGTCTCTGACAATATCAGAAACTTGTGATTTGACAACAACATGATTGTCATCATTGCCAGATTTTACATTTGTCAAAAGCTTGTTTCCAAGATCATAGTTTCCATCTTGTGTTTATGTAAATCCATCACCTTTATCACCTTTGGGGCCAACAGAACCTGAAACACCTTGTGGACCCTGTGGGCCTTGTGGGCCAACTGGACCTTGTGGTCCTTGCGGACTTTGTGGACCCTGCGGACCAACTGGACCTTGCGGACCTTGTGGACCAATATCACCTCTTTCACCTCTATCGCCATTATCACCTTTTGGACCTCTTTCACCAGTTCTATCTGAGGTTGATAAATTATTAAATAATCCCATATAATATTATTTTAGATTAATTCATAATTACTTCAAGTGTGAATGTTGTATCAAATGCTCCACTATTGGGATGTGAATAGTCAATTATAAGATAGCCTCTCGATAATGATTTGTTGATGTTGACCGTTGTGATGTTTCTACTTAAAGAAGATTGTCTGTGTTCATAAATAGTTGCTGGTAATGGCAAAGGCCCACCACCTTCAGCTTTTGTCTTGAAATAGAATATTCCGGGGCTTGTTCCTTGTATGATATACATTTTCTTAATATAAAAGTTATTGTTATGAATAACTAAAAATTCAGAGCCATTTATCAATACAGTCTTTAAAACATTCTTATTATGTCCTTGTTTGGCTTTAACAAAGCAATTCAAATATTGTATTTGACCGATTATTCCATTTCCATTCAAATTTAGATCACCTCCTAATTTCGGCTGATAGAGAGCAAACCCTCCGAGATCAAAAGCTGTTTCCATGATTACACCTGTAACGCTTGAACGAAATAGATTTAAAGCACCATTATGAATTCTATAGCCATTCAGATTTAAATCACCACCAAGTTTAGCCTCTTTTATTAAATAGCTGTTCAAATTAATATTATTTAGCATTGTCAATTCACCATTTTCACCATCAAATAAGTTTGATGAATTATTAATCAAAGCATGTCCATTCAAATCTAAATCAGTTTGTAATTGTATTTTTTCATTCACGATTTTATAAGCTTCTGTGAAGTCGTAAACACTTGATGGAACGTCTGCTGCTTCACCATCAATACCATAAACAACACAAGGAACTTTGTACTTATTTGGATAAGTTGGGTTAGCATTAATATGAATCGTACAATATAAATATTCAGGTGGTGAACTTGCTGATGGTTTTTCAATCCACAATAAATATCTGGAATGATTTTCATTTCTATTGTCGAATTTTCTCCCAACAGTTCTATGAATTGTGATTCCACCAGCTGTCCTGAATGTTACACTACTAAGACTCATTCCTTCATAATCAGGAAATAGCCATTCAAGAATGAAAGTGTATTTTCCATCTTTTATTTTATACATATTAAAACCAATTCTAGCTCTGTAAATATGATTAGCTTCTTTATTCAAGTCTATATCAATGACCTTTTTTGAAATCAAATGTGGTGACCGGGGTAAATTGACATATCCATTAACTGTCAAGCCATATTCAGTGCTAGTTTCATCGATATCATTCATCAAATATTTGAAAGCATTTTTTGGATGAGAAGCAGATGAAATATGACTTTTTTCTAATTGATCTAAATTTACGGCATCAGTTTTATTTGTTCCTTCTTTTAAGTTAATGATTTTATGCCCTCCAAGTTTTAAGTCTGCTGCCATCGCATTTGTTCCATTCAATAATAAAGCGTTTGCTCTAATGGTTTGTGAAGCTCGATTTAAAACTCTGAAGTTAACTGCATCAGTTTCATTCGACGGGTCCGCTAAATTCGTCACTCTATTTCCACCCATCGACAAATTTCCATACATCGCAGTCGAACCGTCACGTCGAAGAAAATACTCGTCGGCATACCTTTTTGTCGCCGCATCATCTAAATTTACAGGTGGAGCAAGATCAGTAATGGCATTGTTGTTCATATTCAGATTTTGTTGTGCAATCGCATCGAGTTTGGTTTGCAACCTCTGGTCCACATATTTTTTGTTTACAGCGTCTTGTGGGTTTGAGGGGTTATCCTGCAGGTTGAGGATTTTGTTTAATTTCATGTCAACATTACTACCAAACGCAACATGGCCGTTTTCAATTTCATAAGCTGGGTCATGGACAAAGTAAGACAAGTTGGTATGATAGCCATAGGCCCCATAAACGATGATATGTGTTTTGGTATTGGGCACAGGAGCTGTGCTAAAAAGCATAACCTCAATTAACGCTTGACCACCACCAGTTTTTTCGATTATGAAAAGCTTCTTCATATAACCATCAACATGCGGGGTTTTGAGAAAAGGTTTTTGAAATGGCTGTCCAGCGTCACGTATGTTTAATGTGCGAAGATCAAGCCCAATTGTAGCTTGGCGTGGGTCTGATGGTGAGTAAAACTCAGTAACAAATGTGTACCGTCCATTTCTTAAAGATGTCACATTAAAACGAATTTTGGATGTAAAGTTGCCACTTTGTTTAATGAAAAAAGACAATGACGACTTGTTTATGTGGTATGGTGATTTGTTAAAATTCTCAATTTGAAGGTTTTCCACACCACTGACTGCAGAAGACTTGGATATGTCTTTTAACAGAAAAGCGAATGGGTTGCGTTGAGTACCAGATGCTGAAAGAACAAGGTCATCAACATACTTTTTGTTGGCAGAATCTTTATCAGAGTTTGGAGATCCAACATTTGTTATTTTATTGTCACCCATGTCAAGATCACCAGTCATTACAACACTTCCATCTTTTTTAAGAAATGGAGAAACATCAATGCCAGCAATACCAGCAATTTCAGTATCAACATACCCCTTTGTGGCTGTATCATCGTTTGCAGTTGGTGTTGATACATTAGTCAATTTGTTACCTCCAAGATTCAAATCAGAAGTCATCGCAACGCTTCCATTTAGTTTCAAAAAATTATTGTTCACATAGTTTCTATTTACAGCTGAATAACCGAATCTTGGGTTATCTGGTATGCCAAATAGATCATTTCTATTCATGCTGACAGGTGCAAGAATTACACCACCAGTGTTTTTATTAAGGAAATCAGCTGTTTTATTATCAACGTAAGATTTGTTTACAGCGTCTTGTGGGTTTGAGGGGTTATCCTGTAGGTTGATGATTTTGTTTAATTTCATGTCAATTTTACCATCGAATGCAACATTACCATTTTCAATTTCAAAAACAGGATCGTGAATATGTGATAAAATGATATTTGAAAATCCGTAAACACCATAAACTATAACATAATGTTTTTTATTATTTTGTAAATATGGTGAAATCAACAATAACTCCATTGATGTGGAACCATGACTTGTTTTTTCAAGGAAGAATATTCTCTTCATATAACTATCAACAAGATGAGTCTTTGGAAATGATCTTTTTATAGAATTTTTTCTTTCAACTAAATTGGATGACAGATTGTCGTCATCAACTGTTGCATTATTTGGATTACCGTTTGTATAAAACTCAACAGCAAAAGTGTATCTTGAAACTTCCAATTGTGACAAATCAAAACGAAGAACAGTTGTCTGGCTAGCTGTAGGAATAACAAAAGACAAGGCTTTTTTATTTATTAAGTAAGGGCTTTTATTAAAATCTTCCAATTTGAGATCATTTGCATTTCTAATAATAGTTGTTTTTGATATATCTTCAAGAAGAAATTTAAATGGATTAACACGTGTTCCTTCAATTGATAAAACAGCATCGTTGACGTATCTCATATTAACAGCATCTTTGTTTGAATTTGGTTCTCCAACATTAGTCAAGCGTTTATTTTCAAGATCATAGTTACCATCTTGTGTTAATTTGAATCCATAACCCTTATCACCTTTATCACCTTTTGGACCAGCAGGACCTCTATCACCTTTATCACCTTTTAGACCTTGTGGACCGCCAGGACCTCTATCACCTTTCGGACCTCTTTCACCAGTTCCTATATTGTCTGGAGTTGGTAAATCATTAAATAATCCCATATAATATTAGATTAGATAACACCATAAAAGTTTCTCTTCACTGTTTTCATTGGTTTATCAACATAACAGAAGGAATACGGTTTCTTAGTTGCTTCAATATACTTCTGCTTATCGATTGCTAGTTCTTGGGAGATACAGTTTCTCTCTCTTGTGGATGGGAAATCATAAAGACAGAAATGGCTACAATTAAGTCTAACAGATTTTGGGCAACCGTAAAATGACTGTGTTAGGTACAGAACTGAACAATTTTTATGGCGACCCTGAATGAAATAGCTTATGATTTGATCTTGTTTTTTATCAGTCACGAAATCATCAAATACAACCAGTCGCTGTAAATCAGTGTCTTTGATTTGTTCAACAGGAAGTATTTCATCTTGACTACATACTAAAACGGGGTAACCAACCTCTTTGCTTATTCCATCCATCACTTGCTGTAAATATTGATATTTGTCTTGATCCAAGTTTTTGGCGTATAGATGTATTTGATCATAATAGACCAAAGGTTCCATAATCAGATGCAAGAACGAGGTTGTCTTTCCAGATCCAGAATTTCCAGCCAATAACATTCTGAATGTATCTTTTGGCATATATGGATACAACTGTCTGAATGAATTATTTGAATTCTGAACGATATCATAATTTGGAATTTCCATATGTTAATAGTTTAGATTAGTCTAACACAATTGTATATGGATATTGAACGAATGAAGAAGCTTCTCCAAAGTGGAATTGAAGCTGGAAATAGGACTAGAGAAGTTCGTGAGGTTATCAAGACTTATGAAAACGCAAAACAGGATGCATATGATACAACATCAGAATTACTAAAACCCTCTATTGATGTCCAGAAGAGTGTGAAAGAAAGTGTTGACAAAAAACAGGATAAAGTCATTGAACAGTTGAAAGAAAACCAGCAGGATTTAAAACGAGGACTTGATGATGTTATAGAATCTAATATAAGAGCAATTACAATGGGAACGGAACTTCCTTTAGCCATTGAAGCACCTAAAGAAGATAAAGATGAGGATGAGAAACCCAGCATTTTAGCGATCGATAACAATTTCGATAAAGATGACAGAATTATATTAAAAAATTATAAGTTTTTGAAACCAAACGATTTAACTCAAGTCAGCCCACAAAAACTTGTTGAAGAAAGGGCGAAAGCTGCACAGTTAGCTAAAGATATTGGAAGAAATAAAGGAAATACAAAAATCCCAGAAGAGAGAGAATCTTATAATAACTTTGAGGAAATACAGAGAAACGATTGCAGATGTACTGGCTTCTTACAAATACAAAACAGGGCAAGGAATGAGAAAGAGAAAACAATATGGAGCTAATGGTGTCCATTATAATAATATCAGCGACTTGCTTTCAAGACTACAGTTACTTGGTGGGTCTATTTTTGCTGGCAACAACAGTATGAGTGTCAGAAATGAGTTTGTAAAGATATTGCATACTTTAAGCAGACTTGGATTAGTTGGAAACGATGAGCTGAATAAAATAATGATGAAATATCTAATGTAAAAGTATATGACAGAAATTTCATTACGATTCAACAGTAAAAACAGAGACAAAATTGGTGTAAGTAAGAGTCATGATTTTGAAAAAAGATTCAATACACCTATCAAATTAACGAATGATTTGAAATATGAAATGGCTGTGAATGTTATCAATATGACATACAGTTGGTATAACATCAGAGAGTCTTTAGGGAATAATCAAATGAAATATAGCCATGACAAAGGTGCAAACTGGGAAACAATAACATTCGTTGACGGAATGTATTCATACGATGATATCAATAGTTACATTCATGTGTATATGAGTAAAAATAGCCATGTACTGAATCCATCTGAAACAGACAAATCAAAATTCAAGTATGGCATCAATATATATTTCGTTTTGTCAACATATCGCATTTTGATTGAACTTGATGAAAACTATCGAGTGGATCTGAGAAATAATGATTTCAGAAAACTTATCGGTTTCGATTCAAAATTAGTTTCAGCAACAGAATATGGAACAAATCTACCAGATATTACAAGAAGAGTGGATGAAATTTATATCAATTGTGATATTGTGATAGATAGCATTGTTGATGGCAATAGTACAAATACAATCGCTGTTATTCCAGTCACAGATCTCGTCAGAAGTTTACCTTTCACTTACAAACCTCGTTTTCTTTCATGGAATCCTATCTCAACACACACAATCAGCTCAATACGTTTTTATGTCACTGATTCTTCCGGAGCACCAGTTGATTTGAATGGGATAGATTGGTATATTGAGTTATTCTTGAGAGGGAGAGAATTATAAAACCTAATAGTATATGAGGAGATTTGAATACGCGGAATATGAAAAATATCACACAAAACAGGGTAAAGGAATAGTGAGTGATGCTGTCAAAACAGCTGTAAAAAAAGCAGCTACAACAATTGGTGAACATGTTGGCAAAAAAGGTGGTGATAAAATAATAGAACTTTTAAGCAAGAAAAAGAGAAAAAGTGGAACTGAGAGTGAGATTAAGACTGGGGGTGAGATCAAAAGAAAGAGAGGCAGACCTCGAAAATAAAGTAAAAAATAAAATAGAAATAAAGTAAAAAACTGTAACTTTTATCTAACACAATAATATATGTCAAACTATCGTGATTCTAAATATATCGAACGATATGAAGTCGTTGTCTTTGAGCTTGAGACAGCACTTAATACTGTAGTTGCAAACAATGCTCATCAGAGGAAAACAGGTTACCGATTTGTTGTTGATAACAGTGGAGAGACAACACCATTTGACTGGTATAATGCCCGTATTAATGTTATTTTCAAAGAAAATAAGCTTGCAGATGGAGCTAATATTGCTGCTGCAGATCGAAATGGTATTGTTAATTCAGTTCACGCTCTTATTAACACCATTAATTTAAAAATGAATGGAATCGATGTTTATGAATGCCGAGATGCTAACCAAGCCACAAATATTAAGTCATTGCTTGAGTATTCACAGGGTTATGCTGCAAGTCAGGGAACGAATGAGTTCTTCTATCTTGACACCAGCAGAGGTGCTGAAAACAGAGTGGCACAAGCTGCTTATAACAAAGGATTCTCAGATCGTAAAGCTTTGCTTAATGATGGTGGTGAAATAAATGCAGAGATAGCATTGAATAGATACGGTTTTTTCAAGAGCTTTTGGAAAGAACTCATGCCTAACTCAAAAGTAGAGGTGAACCTAACACTTGAGAGTGATGCAAATGTAATTTGGCAGGCTACCGATGATTGTCGTGTGATACTGACTAAATTCCAGCTAATAGTTCCTCGTATTGTTTTCAATTCTGCGGGGAAGTCTCTGTACATGGGCACTTATCTTGACACTAGGAAGTGGACTTACATGAGAGAAATGGTTGAGAGAGGCAATTCAACAAGACAACAGACTGCCAATTTCCGTATTTCCACAGGAATAAACAAACCCAGACATGTTTTTGTATTCATCATCAATGATGCCAATGATTCTGATCAGACAGCCAATAAATTCTTGTATAACACATTCTCTGTTGCAAATAACCAGACTTTGACTAATTGCTATCTAGAGGTTGGAAATGGAAACGATTATCCAGAGGTACATTACAGACCATCAACAGAGCCCACAAGGGTGTTCAGAGATGTGTTGAATTATGTTCGTGTTGTGAATGAATTTAATGAAAACACTCTTTTAACAAGGAGTAATTTCGGTACAATATTCCCTTTCATTTACTTTGATCTGACCAAACAGAAGCAGGACATAAAAGATGGAATGACAAAACTGACTTTCAAATACACTTTGAGTGGTGTAACAAATGCTGATTACAGTGTGTATGCACTTGTGCTGTATGAACAGGATGTCGAAATGAGAAAGACTGATGGAAAGTTGATTCTGAGATCTATGTAAATGGAATAATTAAATAAATAATTGAATAGATTAAATAATTAAATAAAATAATTGAATAAAATAATTAAATAAAATAATTGAATAAAATAAAAAATTAAATAATTAAATAAATTAAATAATCAAATGAATTAAATCATTATTTATATTAAATACAATTTAGTATAAACATATATTATATGACTACTTATCATCCTCATGGAGTGACATTGTCACAAGGTCAGAAAGAAAAGCTGGCAAAAGCTATTAAATCAAATTCAGCGGTAACATTGAGGCTGACTCATGATGAATTGTCTGGAGGTGATCAATTGATGCTGACAAAGACACAAATCAACAAACTGACAAAATCAAAAAAGAATGGAACTGGTTCAGATTTGAAGATATCAAAAGCACAAGTCAGAAAGGCGGTTGTACATGGAGGTTCTCTTTGGTCAAGTCTTTTTTCACTTGGAACAAGACTATTACCATATGCAGGTAAGGCAGTAGCTAAAGCGGCTCCAGCATTGGCCACAGGTGCTCTTTCTTCATTAGCAAGTCTCGGCATTGATAAACTATTTGGGAAGAAACAAAGTGGAGGATTCATTATTCCCAATAAAAATTTGCCCCAACTATTGAATTATGGAAATTTATTGAATGTGAGACAAATGGCTGATCTTGTAAATGCAATGCAGTCTGGTGGACAACTTGCTATCAAACCAACAAAAACTCAGTCTGGTGGGTTTCTTGGAACACTTTTAGCAAGTATTGGAATTCCTCTACTTATGAAAGCCTTGACTGGAAAGGGTTTGCATGTTGAACACAGCCGTTCTAGACGGTCAATACCAGTTCATGTTCCAGATCACATTGCAGTCAAAAAAAATAAAAGTGGTGGGAAACACGTTATGATTCCATGGCAATCGCCACCTGTCCTTGGTACATGGGATAACCCAATCGGTTATGGGGTAAAAAAAAAAAGACCAGAAAGACAAAAAAAGGAAAAGGGCTTCTACTAGGACCAAACAGTCCATTCAATTCAATCCCCATACTAGGAACCATTTTGTAAATAAACCATTATCCAACTTTGATTTAATCAATTGGGTGAAACAACTTGGAATAAAACATTTTAGAGGAGTATTTTCAAGAGACAATCTTCCCAGACAAATAAAAAACAATGAATGTGGGATAGTCAATCTTGATTCCAAAATTGGACCAGGTACACATTGGGTATGTTACCGGAATTTCAAAAATGATAAATACTGTGAATACTTCGACTCTTTCGGTTTAATGATGCCAACAGAAGTTCAAATGTATATGGCTGCAAGCGGTAAACAACTTGAATACTCTGGTGATGAGATACAAGAAAGGGAATCAGTATTATGTGGATATTGGTGTTTGTACTATCTTCTCGAGAGACAAAAAGGCAGATCTATTCTGGATACAATACACAATTCCAAATTCAATCCAGCAGATGTGAGTGTCAATCACAGATTCATCATAGACTACTTTGAAAATATCTAACCCATTTGTATATGAAATCTTATTGTGTGAAACAGAAGAAAGTCACTGAATGTGTCCCAGGAAGTGAAAGATATCAGAAGACGAAAAATGGTCGAACTATGATGAAATGCACTTGCGCAGAGTGTGGAATAACAAAGACTAAATTTGTCAGGAAACAGGGAAACTAAATGGCCCCTCTGAAGGGGCGGGCTTAGTGGATGAATTAGCTAAAACAGCCATTTCTGGTGTCTTTGATTTGGGGAGACGTGGGGTTTCAGGAATGATTAGAAATCCAAAACTTCAGCAGCGTGCAATCAACTTCGGCATAAATCAAGCAACACCCATTATACAAAAGGTTGGGTCTGAACTTTTAAATCAAATTGCAGATAAAGTGAAGCCGAAAGTGGTGGTAAGATTGATATACACAAAGTTATTGGCAAGCTTCCTAAACCCAAAGCTGGATGGACACCCAGTAAGTACAAGTACATGGGACCATATAACCCACTTGATCAACAATTGGAATATGATCCAAATACCGGTGAGGTCTTGAAATGGAATGTACAACCTTACAATAAGGTGGATGAAATAGCAGCTTATCATGATATTTGTTATGATATGGGAAAAAATAAAGGTGATTGTGATAGAACAATGATACAATCTCTAGACCAAATACCATATGGTGAAATGCCAAAATGGGGACAAACAGCTAGATTCTTAATTGACAAAAAACAGAAACTAGGTCTTGGTGTTTCAAAAAACGGAAAAAGCCGTCGAGTGAAGAAAACTGGCAAGAAAAATTAGCAGATGAATTACATGCACCCATAAAACGAAATTTCACTCGGCGGCGTGTGATTGTAAATAAAATTGATGAAATATGGGCAAGTGATCTAGTTGAAATGCAACAGTTCAGTAAATGGAATAAAGGTTATCGATATCTTCTTATGGTCATTGATGTCTTCAGCAAATATGGTTGGATTATCCCATTGAAGGATAAGAAAGGTGAATCTGTCACTGAAGCATTCAAAACAATATTCAAGGAAGGCAGAAAACCACAATATCTATGGGTTGACAAGGGAAAAGAATTTTACAACAAACACTTGAAGGACTTGCTAGAGAAACATAGTGTACAGATGTACTCAACTGAGAATGAAGAGAAGTCATCAGTGGTTGAAAGATGGAATAGGACAATCAAGTCCAAAATGTGGAAGCAGTTCACTGTTCAAGGTAATACACAGTATTTAGACATGTTGCCAAAATTAGTGAAACAGTATAATAATACCAAACATTCAAGCATAAAGATGACACCTACAGAGGCTTCAAAGAAAAAGAATGAAGGAACTGTTTACTTTAATCTATATGGTGATATGGAGCCATTAAAACAGAAACCAAAATTTAAAATAGGTGATAAGGTCCGAATACCTAAGTATAAACGGAATGTGTTCGATAAGGGTTACACTCCAAATTGGACTGAGGAAGTGTTCACAGTTGATAAGATTCAATACACTAATCCAATAACATACAAAATAAAGGATCTGAAAGGTGAAGATATTGAAGGGAGTTTTTATGAACCTGAATTATTAAAAGCCAGACAGGATGTTTTCCGTATCGATAAAGTCATTCGCAGAGACTATAAGAAAAAACAAGCTTTGGTGAAGTGGAAGGGTTATAGTGACGAATTTAACAGTTGGATACCATTTAGGGATTTAAAAGAAATATTATAAAGAGAAAATTATCTAACATATATATAAGTGGACCTTACAGTAGTATATACTGTTATTTGCTATTATGTAGCCAAGAATATTATTATTCCTGACTATATTTAAACACAGGTTGAAAATGAATTTAAAAAATAAATTATTATAATATAGTATATGAAAAATAATACATTATCAATTAAAACAGAATATGATTTGCATTTTAAAATTGTGTCATTCATCAGAAGGACATATGAAGACGCATTACTTATTGCCGGATTAGGTGAGAATCAAATAACTCCAGTGATAAGAATCAGAAGTTATAACAAAGGATATATGGCAGGTCAGTGTGATTTGATGTTATTGAATCCAACTGAAAAATACAATGCTCTATGCCTGGAATTCAAAAGCCCAACTGGCATCTTCATAGTGTCCAATAATCAACTCAGAATGAAGACAATGTATGAGAAAAATGAATGCCGGTACATCATGAGTAACTGCTTCGAAGACTTAATCCACGAAATAACCAAGCATATGGAAGAACATAGAATATATATAAAAGGATAAAAATAATATATAGTATAATATATATGGACAATCAAACAGTCAAGAGAGGTAAAGGAAGACCTAGAAAATATGAAACAAAAGAAAAAGCAAAAGAAGCTTTCAGAATATATAAGAACAATTACATGGTAAATAAAGAATGGTACTGCGAAGTTTTTAATAATGGTAAAAATTACACACTGGCAGGCAAAACTCTTCACAATAGAACAAAAAAGCATCAAAGAAATATAGTTTGAATCAGTTCAAAGGATTCCAGTATTTGGGATCACTTGAATTCTCACCCCTA
Source organism: Pachyseris speciosa (assembly GCA_016490735.1). NCBI lineage: Eukaryota > Metazoa > Cnidaria > Anthozoa > Scleractinia > Pachyseridae > Pachyseris > Pachyseris speciosa. The sequence continues at coordinate 22,105 of JAEMWC010001747.1, read as the reverse complement.
CCTAAACGCGCTATTGAAACTCACTTAAAATAAAAAATATAGATATATAATAGATGGAAAATTTTATCTCACGCATTAATATGAATAAGAAAGATTTTAAAAAATTGAGCGAAAAACAGCTCATCGAAATGTTAATCAAAATGAATGAATCTGTTGAAAACCATTATCTAAATACAGTGAAATATGAGCCATTGAAGGGCTCCTCATATATTAAACTACCAAATGAACTAAGAAACAGTGCAAGGGGTTTGATCAATATGAAAAATGAGGATAATGAATGCTTCAGATGGTGTCACATCAGACATTTGAATCCACAAGACAAAGATCCACAGAGAATCAAAAAAGTTGATAAACAGTATATCGACAAATTGGATTATTCAGGAATTGAATTTCCAGTGACAACCAAACATTACAATAAAATAGAAAAGCAAAATGAGATCAACATCAATGTTTTCGGTTATGAGGACAAACAACCATACCCAATTTTTGTCTCAAAAGAGAAATATGCAGACTGCTTAAATCTGCTTCTAATAACTGAAAATGAAAACAAGCATTATGTGCTAATCAATGATTTCAACAAGTTTATGTACAATCAAACAAACCATAAAGAAAGAAAACACTTTTGCATGAACTGTCTTCAATGCTTCAGCTCTGAAAGGGTGTTGAATGATCACAAGGACAACTGCATGCAAGTTAATGGCACACAAGCAATAAAGATGCCAACCAAGGATAACAATATTCTGAAATTCAACAACTTTCATAAACAACAACAGGTACCATTTGTGATATATGCTGATTTTGAGGCTATCACTGAGAAAATACATAGTTGCCAACCCAACAATAATAAATCATTCACCGAAGCCTATCAGAAGCATACTGACTGTGGATATGGTTACAAGGTTGTTTGTTGCTATGATGATAAATACAGCAAACCAGCAGCAATATACAGGGGTGAAAAGGCTGTGTACAAATTCATGGAAGCTATGTTGGAGGAAGTTGCATATTGCAAGAAGGTTGTGAAGAAAGAATTCAATAAACCATTGAAAATGACTGAGGATGATGAAAAAGAATTCCAAAAAGCTGAAATGTGTCACATCTGTGATAAGAAGTATACTGAAAAGGATATTAGAGTCCGAGATCATTGTCACATTACTGGCCAGTATAGAGGATCAGCTCATCAAGAATGTAACCTGAAACTTAGAGTCAATCCAGAAGAAATAAAGATACCTGTTATATTTCACAATCTAAGAGGTTATGATAGTCATTTTATTATGCAGGAGATTGGAGCCATTGTCAAGAAACACACCTATACAAATAAGAAAGGTGAAAAGTGTCAAATGACAATCAATGCTATCCCCAATCAATGTATATGGCTTTCATGCTTGGTTATCACTTAACCTTTATTGACAGTTTCCAGTTCATGAGCTCTAGTCTGGATAAACTTGTTGGTAATCTACCAAAAGAAGCCTTAAAATACACTTCAAAAGAGTTCAATGAAAACAATCTTGATCTTGTGTCACATAAAGTTGTCTATCCTTATGACTACATGGATAGTTTCGATAAATTCAACCAAAAGCTACCATCAAAAGATGAATTTTATAGTATATTGAGTGATGAACATATCTCAGATGAAGACTATGCTCATACTCAGAATGTTTGGAATTCTTTCTCTTTGAATAACATGGGTGATTATCATGACCTGTATCTTAAAACAGATGTACTCCTACTGGCTGATGTATTTGAAAACTTCAGGAAAACATGTATTGAGTACTACAAGTTAGACCCATGTCACTATTTCACATCTCCTGGTTTATCATGGGATGCAATGCTTAAAATGACAGATATCAAACTGGAATTGATGACAGACATTGATATGTTTCAATTCATAGGCCTGAGAGGTGGTATCAGCTATATATCCAACCGTTATGGCAAAGCAAATAATAAATACATGAATGGGTATGATGAGAAGGCGCCCTCAAAGTATATCATGTATCTTGATGCTAACAATCTATATGGTTGGGCAATGAGCCAATATCTTCCAACTGGTGGATTCAGATGGATGACTGAGAATAAAATAAATAATCTCAACCTGGCTGAATACAAAGAAGACAGTGCCAAAGGTTTGATTCTGGAAGTTGATCTGGAATACCCCAAGAGTTACATGATCTGCATAATGATTATCCACTTGGGCCAGAGAAGGTGAAAGTAACTAGAGACATGCTATCAGATTGTTGTAAGGATATAGCAAAGAAATACAATATATCACCCGGGTTGGTGCATAAACTTATACCCACATTAAGCAATAAAGAAAAGTATGTACTACATTACAGAAACCTACAATTATACACAGATTTGGGTTTGAAAATAACTTAAAATCCATAGGGTGCTTAAGTTCAATCAATCCCCATGGTTAAGGCAGTACATTGACTTCGACACTCAGAAAAGAACTAATGCCAAAAATGCTTTTGAGAAAGACTTTTTCAAGTTAATGAACAACTCAGTATTTGGCAAAACCATGGAGAATCTCAGAAAGAGAGTAGATGTCAGATTGGTGACAGATGAGAAGAAGCTATTGAAATTAGCCAGTAAACCAACTTATGTTAGCAGTAAGATATTCAATGAAAATCTGGTTGCAGTGCACAAGATCAAAGAAACACTGACTTTAAACAGGCCGGCATATATAGGAATGTGTATTCTTGATCTTAGTAAGACACTAATGTATGATTTCCATTATAATTACATTAAACAAAAGTATGGTAATAAGGCTAAACTGCTGTTCACTGATACAGACAGTCTGACATATGAAATTGAAGCTGAAGATGTCTATAGAGATTTTTGGAATGATAAAGACAAATTTGACAATAGTGACTACCCTGAAAGCTCACCATATTTTAACAAGACCAACAAAAAAGTAATTGGTAAGTTCAAAGATGAGGCTGCAGGAGTACCTATTTGTGAATTCATTGGATTGAAATAAAAAATGTATAGTTATATAAAAGACAATCAAAAAGGAGGAAAAACAGCAAAAGGAATCAAAAAGAATATAATCAAAAATAAAATCAAACATGAAAATTATAAAGACACTCTATTAAATAATAAACAAATGTATCATAAAATGAAAACAATCAGAAGTCAGAATCATCAAATTGGAAGTTATGAAATCAATAAAGTATCACTCAGCTGTTTCGATGACAAAAGATATTTATCAAAAGACGGAATCAACAGTTATGCATATGGACATTATTTAACTATAAACTAAATTATTCTTTACTTTTTTATATATTGGTATTCATTAATTTGAAGAAGATATCCATTTCTTTTTAAGAATTTTACATGTGCTGGTACCAGAAATTTATAAAAACATATAGATTACCAACAAATGGCGAGTAGTATGGAGTTGGTTGGGTAAGAGCGCAATTTGCGCTCGTACCCCCAACTCCTATACTACTAATGAGAGGTGGTAATTTTGATCCTTCCATCATCCATAACACAATGAAGCACATTGATGATTATGTTGTAGATAACAGTCCAATAATAGACAAATTTTTGATAGAATACGACAAAAAATTCACTTGTTAAGTACAGAAATAATTTTATCAAATATCAATAACATAATTTCAACCCAATATTTATTATAAATTTTGAGTGTTCTTTTCGAATTAGTAATTATTATTTTCTCATAAGGAAGACCAAGCATTAAAAATATTTGCTTAAGGACAAATTTAGTACTTATCATCCTTTTACGATTCTTATTCACTAAAGGAAGAACTTTGTCTATCTCTTTGAATATTTTCAATATTTTACTATTATCTTTCAGAGAAATTTGAAATCCCATACTATTCATCACATTTTCAATATGGTACTTCCGATGATATACAGATTTTCGTCTTATTTTATACATATTCTCATGAAAGTCAACGTATTCTTTACAAAAATCATAATTATGGACGGAACCACAATTTAGACAAACATTTTCACCATCATCGTTAAACATTTCCTGATTACTGCAGCATTGTACTACCACACTACTATTAACTTCTGCCAATTGCTGATCACAAAAAGGACAAGTATACTCTTCCATATTCTTTAATTCATTGTGAATTACTGAATTACAACTCATTCTATACTATTATTTGAGATAATATTTTTATGTTACTAACACATGACTCATTTCCTGTTTTTCCGAGAATGTCACGCTTGGTGATTCTTCCGAGAAAGTCACGCATTTTTAATAAACTATAGATTCGAAAATACGAGATCAAAAATACAAGATCATAATATGTAACCATCGGATGGTTCCACATGAGAAATAATAGCTATAGGTGATGATTCATTTCCTGTTTTTCCGAGAATGTCACGCTTGGTGGTTTTCCGAGAATTTCAAAAAGAACAACTATAGATTATATATGATTGAATAACTATAGATTTCATCAAATTGAACAACTATAGATTATATATGATTGAACAACTATAGATTTCATCAAATTGAACAACTATAGATTTCATCAAATTGAACAACTATAGATTTCAGAATACGAGACCAGAAGTTTGAAGCCATTATAGTAGTATAGGAGTTGGGTTTGGTAACAGATCATTTTATGATCTGGTACCCCCAACTCCTATACTACTTTCATGCCAGGCAACAACAGAATAAAAAGTAAATTTCTGATGTTTCTGTATTAAGTGTACCGATACTCAACACATTTCTCTTGAAATACGTTCTTTCAGTCCCGCAATCCATCTGAACAGTGCCCATTCTTGATGCCGTCATAAATATCCCCGCCTGGCCAACCATCTTTCTGAAATAAATTCGAGCTATTGCTGTTTACCCCACAGTTTGGGTGCGGTGGTGTAGTTGTTAACATGACGAAGGTAGGTTCGAAGCCGACCAGGAGCCATAATCACCATCTGAGGCCTACTGCTACTGATCCGTCGTGTTGTTCCCTAAGAAGGGAACCTCTGGCAAAATACTGCTTGGGGGACCCTTGCGATGATTTATAGTAAGGCGGGAATTAGGATTCTTGTTATCGAAACTAAGCCTACTTAGCAGGCGTAGGAGTGAGTGATCGAGTGAGTTGGATCGCCGCGCGTGAGGCAGGGAAAGCGGCAGACAAAGTACCATTCAGTCTCGATCGTAATACGTCTTAGTGAATCCGGATACAAGCCACATACATATTACTCCATCGGATGCTACTCAGGCAATAGAAACCGATTTATACTTCGACTGACTGGGGAAAATATCACCGGTGTTCGTCTCGTCCCATCCAAATTCAGAAAAAGGCAATAAGATCCAGTACTTGCGGTCAATATTACGACATTGTGAAAATGGGCTGATATTATAATCTTGAATTTCTTCCTTCCTTTAATAATTTAGTGTTTCCTCCCGCACTCATTTGATTCAGAGCCCACGAACGCCTTGAAAAAGCTTCCAAAGACCTAATATACAGATTATTGCATTTCAGCAACAAGATACGCAATTTGTCGTAAGAGTGGATCAAACCTACTACGGAGGATCCCTCGAAAGAGGACGAAAAGGGTCCCATTTAACTTGCTTCCAAACAGCGTGATCACGACACCTTTGAAATGTATTTCACCAATCTTAAAATGGAACAAGAAGTTACCTAGCATAGCAAACAGCTGTTCTCCAAGTGTGCCACAAGTGGAGACAAGAGTCAAGGTTAGCTTCAAGGGACAAAATAAAAAGCGGCACGAGATACGTCTTGACGGATTTTGCGAAGGATGGATTCGCAAGCATTTGCCTCAAGGCGGCGCAAGATTTTGTAGTGGCAAAAGAAATTATAACAAATAGCAGAACTCTTCATTCGTCGACAAGCTTCACCTTGAGAACAAAAGAAAGCTTGTTGGGGACAAACGAAATAGCTGTGACTATGAGAATGTTTTACACGTCATTGAGTCTCCCTGAACACTCGTACAACCCACGGGGGTTCAAACCGGGTACGCCTTTACTTGCGATGACAATTTAGTTTTAATTTTCGCACTCACGTTAGAGGAACGTTGTAACTTCTGTGTATTCATAGTTTGGGGTTCGCTGTTAGCATTGTTGGGTTGTTTACCATCACTGTGCCTAGAAACGACTAATTCTAAATAAACTAATCCATCCATACTCCACGGTTGTATGATATTCATATATTCCCATTCGTTGTGCAGTAGCTTAATCAACTTTCCCTTGTTCCCTCTTAAAATCAGGACAACGACAACTTTGTGTGGCTGAAAATGGGGAAGTGGGTGACAAAGTGCTCAATTAATGATTTAGCCCCATGAACCCCTGGAGTGCGAAGAAAAACAAAACCTACAGCCCAAGGGGATGCACGCAGTGGATAAAGAGGAGGGAGTGGGCCTTCTCTCAGGGCCACTGTGAGCATACCTGGGTAGAGAGGAGGGAGTAATGGGCCTCCTCTCTGATTGGAGGGAGTGGGCCTCCACTAACCTAACTCCAGGGGGTAGAGACGGAGGGAGTGGACCTCCGGAAATCGAGTCTCTGGGGGCAGGAGTGTGACGAGAGGAGCACTTCATCCCCATTCCCGTGTTTATTTGGCCAGCTTAAACATTACTTACATAGAACGGAACTCTATAAACGAAACTAATAATTCAAAAATCAAAAAATAAATATCCAGTACTACACTGGAACTGATGAACCAGTGAATGTTCATTGGAATAGTAACCCATATAAAGAAGCATGCATAGTAGTCTATATAAGAAATCATTATAGTAATGTACATGTATATAAAGAGTGATAGATGAAGAACTTAAATCTAGTATTTCTTAGTTTCATCAAAAACCAGTGACATAACTTAACCAGCCTCCAGTTCGGAACCTGAATGATACATCATTGTTATTATTATTATTTCCCTTTTTTTCCTTTCTTTCTTTTTTTTTTTGGTATCTCATTGGTACCTAAAGTATTATTCTTATTTAGAATTTGTTCATTGAAGCAATCATAAGTCCTAATGTATATTGTTCGCAAACAAAATTAAGTAAAGTCAAGTGTACACAACGCAACCTTAAAGATATACGCAGTTTCTCTTAGATTACTACACTACTGCTGCATCCAGCGAAAACCTTACTTATTAGAATCAACGCAGATATCTCACTTAATCTCTTAGGTTGCTGCACATAATCCAAATGCAAGACCCAACAGAAGTGTACTGTTGGGTTCTTGATAACACTATCTCAGATGTTGGAGGGTTCCACTTAGCAAATTATATTGTTATTAGCAAATAACAAGAATAACAATAACAATAAATAAAATAAAAAGAGTGAGCAAAAAGCTTTGGGTGGGAGGGGAGGGAGCAGAGAATATTTCTAAAAACAAAATGCTGGCTGGACTATTTGTTTATCTCGCGTGGGAACGAAAGAAGACAGCAATCAAACTTTGCAAGCATGTATTTAGATGACAAGGTTCCTTCTGATTGGATGACTTTAGGATTCTCACGTGAGGTCAACATGAGGTCAGTGATTGGGTGTACGTTTCAGCAAAACTTCAAGCTCACAATAGAACAAGAGTTGTTGATTAACTGAAATTTATTTCATATGTTCAATAAATTGTGATGTTACATGACCGGCTCTTTATGAATCAGTGCAACAAATGGGTTTTCTTTCCATTACAACCTTTATTGGTACATGCCGACATTTGTTAGCTGTTTTGCCGGGCTCCCATATAATTATTCAGAGAGTTTTGTAAAGTTTGGAAGGGTGTGCAAATTTAAAAGGACCTCAGGAGCTTTTTAAAGGAGCTACGTCACGGTCTTTGGATTTTTGAAAGTTTAGCCTCAATTTTTCAAAAAGGTCATTTGTAATCCGTTTTGATCCTTTCCATCCTTCAAAATCCTCGCCATATTTGCATTTATTCTTGTCTCTGGTGCTTATCTTCCCTGAAAAATTGTTATTTGACAGTTCCCCATTATTTAAATGCATTTTTTATGCCTCTAATAATGACCCAAAATATCGTGACCGAGTTCCTTTAATAATTGTTATTTGACAGTTCCCCATTATTTAAATGCATTTTTTTATGCCTCTAATAATGACCCAAAATATCGTGACTGAGCTCCTTTAATAATTGTTATTTGACAGTTCCCCATTATTTAAATGCATTTTTTTATGCCTCTAATAATGACCCAAAATATCGTGACCGAGTTCCTTTAATAATTGTTATTTGACAGTTCCCCATTATTTAAATGCATTTTTTATGCCTCTAATAATGACCCAAAATATCGTGACTGAGCTCCTTTAATAATTGTTATTTGACAGTTCCCCATTATTTAAATGCATTTTTTTATGCCTCTAATAATGACCCAAAATATCGTGACCGAGTTCCATTAATAATTGTTATTTGACAGTTCCCCATTATTTAAATGCATTTTTTTATGCCTCTAATAATGACCCAAAATATCGTGACTGAGCTCCTTTAATAATTGTTATTTGACGGTTCCCCATTATTTAAATGCATTTTTTATGCCTCTAATAATGACCCAAAATATCGTGACCGAGCTCCTTTAATAATTATTTGACAGTTCCCCATTATTTAAATGCATTTTTTTATGCCTCTAATAATGACCCAAAATATCGTGACGGAGTTCCTTTAATAATTGTTATTTGACAGTTCCCCATTATTTAAATGCATTTTTTTATGCCTCTAATAATGACCCAAAATATCGTGACTGAGCTCCTTTAATAATTGTTATTTGACAGTTCCCCATTATTTAAATGCATTTTTTATGCCTCTAATAATGACCCAAAATATCGTAACTGAGCTCCTTTAATAATTGTTATTTGACAGTTCCCCATTATTTAAATGCATTTTTTATGCCTCTAATAATGACCCAAAATATCGTGACCGAGCTCCTTTAATAATTATTTGACAGTTCCCCATTATTTAAATGCATTTTTTTATGCCTCTAATAATGACCCAAAATATCGTGACGGAGTTCCTTTAATAATTGTTATTTGACAGTTCCCCATTATTTAAATGCATTTTTTTATGCCTCTAATAATGACCCAAAATATCGTGACTGAGCTCCTTTAATAATTGTTATTTGACAGTTCCCCATTATTTAAATGCATTTTTTATGCCTCTAATAATGACCCAAAATATCGTGACCGAGCTCCTTTAATTTAGTCCGATAAAAAAGTGCTAAATATATTATTCCGCATTGGAAAGTGTGAGTTACATCTTATGATTCTAAACATGAATTTGGGAAACAATGTACCAGTGCCAAGCTACCGCAAAAGTTTATTTCTGGCAAGTCTTTTAGCATGTACGAAGTCGTTCGTGTCTCTTGTATTTCGGTATAACAATACCCTCATGGCTGCTTTGGACAAGCACGCGCCGTTAATGACAAGAACAATTGTTCAGAGACCTCGTGTTCCATGGTTCAGTGAGGACATCAGGGAGGCGAAGCGTCAGCGAAGGAAGGCTGAAAAGAGGTGGAGGAAATCTCGATTGGAGTCCGATCTTGCAGCTTTTTAAGCAAAACGTAATTTTACTACCCGTCTTATGAACAAGGCTCGGAAGGAGTTTTACAGTAACTTTATAGACGAAAATAGCGGTGATCAAAAGAAACTAATCCGTGCAAGTCAGCGCTTAT